>APFE031305926.1:378590-413284 GCA_000404065.3 Pinus taeda
GGCTTTAGATGGAGGCTTCTGATTTTTTTCAGGCTTTTTCTGCTTAGTCATGCACTCCAATTAAACTGCTAAATCCTATTTAACCAATCAATTTCTGCTGGGAAGGCGGATGGTGGAGCAGGGCTTTTACATGCTCCGTACGTAGGTTCTTACCTTCCGTTTTTAAAATCCAATTCCCCCTCTGGCAGACTCCCACACTACCCTGTTTTAAAAAACAAATGGCTATACCCTTCCCCGGCAACGGCGCCAAAATGTAGCGCTGTAACAAGGGCCTTTTTCACCTCTAGTTATCTCACATTACAAGTCAATCCGGGAATGTTTTTGTTATTGTGAAGGGTATCTCGGTTTGAGGCTATTTGTCAGAGTAATGCTTAGTAGTATAGATCTAAGAAATACAAGAGTAAATGGATGCTAAGCTATGCTAAATTACTTCTGCATAAAGAAATCACATACGGCAACTTTGTCAGTCAAGGGTACGGAAGCAGTAACCCATCCCTTTAGAAACTGATAAAGGAAAATAAATTAGAGTATGGATCATGGATCTGGGAGCATAATAGCGTCTGCTGTGTCTCACGACAGCCTTGATCCTCCTCCCACACAATACCAATGGATGCAAGTAAAAAGGAACAACAAGAAAGCAGAATGGAACAACAATTCAGAAATGGAACAGCAATTCAGAAATGGAACAGCAACTCGGAAATGGAACAACAGTAAAAAGGAACAACAGGAAAGAAACTAAATCTCGCGAGTTCAACACTCTCAATTCTTGGCATCAACTTACATACAAATAAAGAGCAATCTTTGGTACAAGTAGACAGTTAATCAAATGGAACAACAAATCACCATAAACAGGAAACGTCAATCATATATAAACATAATCTGAAACAATTACCAGTAGTCCATTACTCCAACCATATGTAGCTGAAACATTCCACTTATAAAGTCTGTAATGGAAGTGAACAACTTAGAACAATGTTATGTGATCAATTCTGGAAATATGATGTAAATTCGTTACAAAGATTTACAAAAGGAAAACTACTGATGAACAAGTATGGAACAGCATGTACGTATATCAGATTATTGAGAACAATAGACAAACCACACAAAACCAAACTGTGATGATACAATCAGCTAGTGTCCGTTGGAGCTAGGCCCTTAGCTCTCAATGGCACACCGCCGTAACTTACTTCAGATGCAAAGGGAAAATAACACCAAATATATTATATCAACGCATCAATGATAGTACAGCAAAACTAAGTCTCAAAGAGACTCGATAGTCTAAGTGTAACCAATAGTGCAGCTTATAAACAGAAAGTAAAAACACAAAATATTCCCGACATCCCCTAAGTCTTCGATGCCGCCCCTTCTTATACAAGTAATGGCGGAGTTAACTAAACAACAAAATAATTGAACGTAACGATCCCTCAGGATCAAAGATCCTGAGGGATTTGTTAAACTGTTAACTCCTTTCTTTTCTCCGCCTAGTCTTCCGAACTGACAGTCCTTCATCTCGTCCTGGATTGATCTGCCTTAATTTACTCGCCCTGGTCTGGACTTTATTCTGTTTTAGGGGGACAACCATTATCTGCTCATGGGACTCTTGTTTCGCACCGCGCCTTCTTACTTTTGTTCTTTCCTGCATAAAGAAGATAACTTTCAGTGATTGGGTCATTTGTATTCATTCTTATTGCATTCTCCCTATTGTATAATAAAGAAAAGGTTACAACTATTGCTTGAAACACTACTAAGTTATTCGTTAAAACATACCTTTCCAATGCTCTACAGATGGTTTTAACTATAAAATTCCTCAATAAAAATATTACAATTGGTTTCCGTAAAATGGAAAACCTCCAGAAAATAATTCTGATCACTTTTGCAAGTCTCTTTGCCCTCTTTGAAGCAATTCATTCCACTAGAACAAATTCGGCCTCCCTTTGAAGCTTGTTCTAGATCACACGTGTGACTTGGTAGATAAACTCAATCCTCATGGAAACTTGCACTAGCTAGGAAAATCAACTCGTCCTCCACTAGAAAATGTCAACATCTACTAGCAAATCGATCCTCTCGTGCAACTCAAACTCTCCTGTAAATTCTCTTTGCTCCAGAATTTCTCCTCTAAGAAATTCACATTGCCTGCTAGGGTAGTTCACACCCCTTGTTGGAGCAATTCACACCATTGGAAAACCAACCTCTCTCTGCAGAAAAATCAATTTCTAATTCTCCCTAAAAATCACCATGAAAAATATCTCTTGTAATCTCTACTAAAAACCCTGCTGCTGATGTCCCTGCAACTGACATACAATCAGGAAAACATTCTTAACACACAGTAGGAAAGGCTCACAATGATGAACGATTAGGAGTCTATTGGTTCACCACATCACATGCTGATTCCTACCTTACTACCACCCACTAATAATGATAGATCGACGGGCGAAACCAACTTCACTTACCCAAATGGATTCTCAGACATAGGGACAAATTCGGCGAGAGAAGGAAAATTATCAGGTCATGGTGAATCCTTCCATTCGGACAAACCTTGAAGACAAAAGACTATGTAACGGGGTGGTCTTCACACACAACCCCCTGTCTAATCAAGAACAACTACATAATCTGGAGCTTTCTGATAATGAACTAATCTAACTGTTGTATGAAAACAAGCAACTCATAAAAGCATCTTTATGCCCGACTCTAGGGAATTAAGATGCTTCTTCATCCACTCATTAAATGGATTTATTGGTTTGTAATTAAGCTCAAAGCGGTGTTATTTATAGTTATGATTCTTGATCTAGAACTAGCTAGCCATATCAAGTTTCTTTCTGGCTAGAATATTGTCTCTCTATCTATGAAGGATCTAGGTCCTCTGCTAGTGTGAATTTACCTTTGTGCCCTTGCTATCACTGCAGCTCTATGTCTCGATGTGTTTACCAAATGAACCGTCGAGCTCCTCTTAAAATATCTCATTAACGAATCAACGACCATGATCTAATCACAATCTATGGCTAAGTTCATCTTGACCTTCTCACTCTTCACAAAGCCCGTACCCTAGAAGTATCTGTTGATGCAATCATACCATGCCCTAGTAGCTTTCTTGAGCCCATACAAAGCTCTTTTCAACCTGCACACGGGGGTCTCTTTGTTGTTCAGTGTACACCTTTTCCTCTAGTTTACCATTCAAGCCTTGAAATCCATTTGATGGATATGTCAACCTGTATGTGTTGTTAATGAGATCACGACTCGTATAGAAGTGTACCTAGCCATAGGAAAAAATGTCTCCTCATAGTCTATTCCCTCCTTCTAAGAGAACCTCCTGGCCATGAATCTAGCTTTGTATTTGTCAATGCTGCCATCAACACTATGCTTGATTTTATAGATCCAACGTGATCCAATGACCTCACTATTTTTTAGTCTCAGTACAACCTCCCACACATCATTTTGCATAATTGAGGAATAATCCTCAACCATTACATCTTGCCACACCTACTCCTATGCAACCTCCTGAAAGTTGGAAGGCTTGCTATCTACTGACTGACTGGCCAACGCCATGTAGCTAATGTACTGCTCTGGATGTCTCTACTCTCTCCTACTTGTCTTAGGAGTCCCACAAACTCCTTAGCATCTCTAAGTGTCTACTAAACCTCTCAATTCCTCCTGCTAATAGTGGAGTTAGGAATATCCACCTCCATATTCTCCTGGTGCATCTCTTGGATTTGTTACATCTACTGCTCCATACTTTGAGAAGCCTTAGGAGCACTCAAACTTGAACTCATGCTCATACTGGTCACTGTACATGTTCTTTTTGGCATTATGATACAGGTGTTGTCCTTGATGACAACTCACTCAAATGAAAGATCATGGTGCAACATGTCAACAACAAAGAATTACAAATCAAACTATAGAGAATGAAGAAAGAAAGGTATACGCATGGTCACCTTGACCAAGCTGCATATACACGCTAGTTCACTGAACACAAGTAGCGTATATGTACACATGCACTTTCACAGAAGGAAAAGCACGTATATGTTGGAAAACTAAGTTTTTGGTCCGAGGTATTTGGTCCAAGGTATTTTGATCCATGGTATTGGTCCAAGGTATTGACCCTAGTTATTTGGTCCAAGGTATTGGTCCTAAGTCGTTTTGATCCATGGTATTGAGAAATGCCTAAAACTATATAAGGAGGAGAAGATCATTAGGCCAAGGTGTGCAAATATTGAATATCTGATGAAGTGTGAGATCTAGTATATAGGTTATTTTCTTATGGTGTTGTGCTTGATCTGAACCAAGGATGAACCTTAGTAGTTGATGAGGGATAAGATCTAATGATGGATCGAGATCTTAAGGCTTGAAATGAATTATCATTATATGGTTTGATCATGTATAGTCTAGATCTGAATATTAACGCATGTGTTATTTTGTAAATGTTATGATCTGGGCAAAATTATGAATTAATATTTACAGATGTGTACGCTGGTTGGCTTTGATAAAATTGCGTATACACGCTGGTTTGACACATGGAAGTAGCATATACCTTATGAAGTATGTTTCAGTTTGTTTCTGTTTGCTGTTGTAGAGTTTTGGATTCTGCTTTGGATTCTGGTCATTGTATACTAGTGACAGTATTATGAATAATCAGATTGATTGTGATTTTCTACAGTGACGATGGGTTGTCAAAGTGATTGATTGATTCAGTTGTGGTTGATTCAGAAAGTGATGATTGAGTTTTAGTGATTGGTTGATGCAGATGTATTTGATGATTGTATTGCAGTTATGGATCCAGTCTGAAAATTTATGAATCGTGGTCCTTGGAGGAAGAAAGAAGGTTGTAGCCTTCTGTAGGTTGCCACCTATGTACTAGTAAACATATCAGCTAGTACAAGAGCTAAGGGGTTGTAGCTTCGTTCTAGTAGAAGCTAGAGAATGAGAGAAGGTTGTAACCTTCTGCAGGTAGAAGCCTGCATATTGGTATGAGTCTGTACCAATAAAAGATTGTAAATAGATTTTCTTATTATTAAAAGAAGAAGAAGACGACAACAACATGTGTTTTTTACCCACATTGGGTTTCCACCTTATATCTTGGTGTTCATGTGTGTTTCTTATGTGTGATGCTTTATTATGCTTTTACTGCACTGTCTAATAAATCTCTGATATACTAGTTAAAGTTCAATGCATGATAAATTGGCTAAATCAAAAGTTCTCTGCATATACACTGGTTGCTTTAAGTACAGTTGCATGTACATGCTAGTTCACTTAGCTAAAGTAGCGTATACAAATATGTTTGAGAAAAAAAATTATTGATCTAATAATACAAATTCACTCCCCCTCTCATTGTTATTTCCAACAATTGGTATCAGAGTAGGTCCTTCAGAAGAAGCTTGATCGCTTGAAGGGAGATCCATCATCACGAGTAATCAAGAAAGCACGAGATCCATCAGATTGCTAATCTTTGATGGGAGCAACTTTGTTTATTGGAAAATAAGAACCGAAACCTATCTACAATCACTTGGAATGGATGTCTGGGAAATTGTGGAAGGAGGATATACATTTTCAACAACGATTCTTGCAGATACGACAGGTAAAAAGCAATATGAAACCAATGCCAGAGCTGTCAATACTTTATTGGGAAGTCTGTCACAATCAGAGTTTGTCAAGGTCATGTAGTTCAAATCAGCCAAAGAAATACGGGACAAAATCATTCTGAGCTATGAAGGAGACTCTTAGGTAAAACGTGCTAAACTTCAAACTCTCAGAATTCAGTATGAAACTTTTAAGATGCATAGTGATGAAATTATAGCTAGTTACTTCTTACGTATAGATGAAGTTGTTAATTGTATGAATAATCTGGGTGAAGATATAAAGGAAGTTACCTTAGTTGAGAAAATTTTGGGATCCTTGTCTGCTAAATTTGAATCAAAAGTGTCTTCCATAGAAGAAAAACAGGATATGCAGACTATCACTATGACACAGCTTCACGAAATCTTAATTGCCTTTGAGATGAGAAAATGAGGTCCATCAGATATGAGAGAAGCTGCATTTAAATCTTCAGCAAAAGGAAAGGAAGAACACAATGAATGAGGACATATTTTAGAAGAAGAGGATGAGGTAAACTTTGTCAAGAGGCTTCAACAGGGTTTCAGAAGATTTAGAGGTAAGCTACCCTTCAAATGCTTTGCCTACGGTAGAGTTGGTCATTATGCTACGAAATGTCCTCACAAAGATAAAAATGAAAAAGGGAAGGAATATGCAAAATGGAATAGAAAACAAGTTGTAAATAAAATGAGTTACTATACTCATGAAGATAGTAATGGTTTATCAAATAGTGACGAAGATGAAAATAGTAATGACTATAGACTTCTAATGGCTTATGATGATGATAATTTTTGGGATCCTTTAGAAAAAGATGACCTTCATGAAGAAATATCTAAACTCAAAATCTGTTTAGAAGAAAAGAATATGATTATAGATACCTTGAAATGCCAACTCGCTGAAATAGAAAAACACAATGAAAAACTATAATGTGAAATTGTGGGTCTAAGAAAGGATCTTGAGAAAACAAAATCTCTCAATCTTAGATTTGCTAAAGGATCAGAAACCTTAAATGAAATTATTAAAGTGCAGTGTTCTCCTCTAATAAAGACAGGTCTTAGATATACTGAAGAAGCATCTCAATCACAAAAGCCATCAACCTCCACTAAAAGCTATCTTGATGCAGCAAAGACTAGTGAACAATATGGTAATTGTCAGCAAAGGCATAAAGCAGATCACCAGGTAAATGAGAAGCAATTTATTCCAAGGATGAAAAGAAGCCACAACCAACCTCAGGTAAATCATACTCAATTTGCTCCAAATATGAATAGCAAGATAAACTACAATCACTAGGTCAATATATTCAATAGTCGCAGGAACTTCTTTAATGGACAATGTTTTTCATGTCATAATTTTGGACACAAAGCTGCTCAATGTGTTGCTTATAAAACCAACATGACTAGAGAAACACGAAATCAAAGGAATGTAACAGGGGTCAAGAAAAGTTCATATAATAACTTTTCTCTTCTTGAAAATGAAATAGAATGCTTTCTATAACAACTTTGGTTATGAAGAATCTGAATGCAGGAGCAAATTTCAGCAAACATCTCAAAAGGAGCAAAATCCATTAAATCCCAAGATATGGAGAAGGAAATAATCTCAAACAGAAAAATGTGGTATAGCTTTGTATGTAGAAGGATGAGAAAAGCAATGGTGCATCGATAGTGGATGCTCAAAACACATGATGGGTGACAAAGAAAAACTTCACTCATATAATGCCTTAGAAAAGGAAAAGAATGTCTCATTTGGAAATGACACTCCTGCTGTCATAAAAGGTAAAGGATCTGTTTTCTTGAAAGAAAAGGTTAAAGCTGGGAATGCTATGTATGTAGACAGTTTAAAGCATAACCTATTGAGTGTCAGTCAAATGTGTGATCAAGGAAATGTAGTGGTGTTTAAATCAAATGGATGTGTTGTTCGTGAGCTTGATACAGGGGAGACTGTGATCAAAGGTACAAGAACTCGAAAAAACTTATACATACTCAAGGGAGGACAACAACAATGCTATCTAAGCAAAAATGATGAAAATTGGCTGTGGCATAGAAGATTGGGACATCTAAGCTTTTCTCAAATAAGAAAAGCATGCAGATTCAAGGCAGTTTGTGATCTTCCAGATATCAACATCCCTAAAAATACAATATGAAAACCATGTCAATTTGATAAGCAAACCAAAGCTCACTTCATTGAAAGAGAAGGGTTAGCTAGTAAGCCTCTTGAACTTGTCCATACTAATTTATGTGGACTATCAAGGAAAAATTCACCTTGTGGAGAAGAATATTTTATTTTGTTCATTGATGATTTTTACAGAATGTGTTGGATAGGTCTTCTAAAGCATAAAGATGAAGCATTTGAAAAGTTCCAAGCATTCAAAGCTTTGGTTGAAAATGAATCAGATCGCAAAATCAAATGCCTCAGATCTGATCGAGGAGGGGAATTTACCTTGAATGAATTCTTTGACTTTTGTGAACAACATGGAATAAAAAGGCAATTCTCCACCGCAAGGACTCCTCAGCAAAATGGAGTTGTAGAAAGAACGAATAGAACTGTTCAACAAATGGCTCAAGTTATGCTAGATGAATCTAGAACTCTTGCAACCTTCTGGGGTGAAGCTGCATTCGCTGTCGTAACTATTCTCAACCAAGAAAATGTTTGAGTAAATAGCACTCAAACTCCACATGAACTTTGGTATGGTAAGACTCCTACTGTAAAATACTTTAAAGTTTTTGGAAGCAAATGTTATATCAAAATGACTGATGAAAAACTTGGTAGGTTTGAGCCCATAGGAAATGAAGGTATTCTTCTTGGTTACTCTTCCCGAAATAAAGGATATAAATGTTATAATAAAAGATTTGGGAAAATTGTTGTAAGTATTGATGTTGTAGTTGATGAAGCATGAAAAAATCCAAAATAAACAAAAATAGAAGATTATGACAATGACGAAGATGGGGAGTATTTTCCCACATCAATTCACGATGATATTGAAGAAGAAACAAATGAAGCACCAAAAGAAGAGATAACAGTAGAAGAAACGACTCTGTCTAGGTATGTTCAGAAAAATCATTAAGAAACTCAAATTTTAGGGGAAAAAGAGGCAGGTGTGCAGACAAGAAGAACTATTATAGAAACCTCAAGCTATCTAGCATTACTATCCTCCACTGAACCTCAAAATGTAAATGAAGCGTGCAAAGATGAATGTTGGGTCAAGGCCATGAATGAAGAACGTGAGCAAATTGAAAAGAATAATACTTGGGAATTAGTTCCTAGACCTCATGATAAAAATATCATAGGAACTAAATGGATATTCAAAAACACGCTAAATGAAAATGGAGAAGTCATTAGAAACAAGGCCAAACTTGTTTGTAAAGGGTATGCTCAACAAAAATGTATAGATTTTGAAGAAACTTTTGCACCTATTGCTAGACATGAAGCTATAAGGATGTTTCTTGCTCTTTCTAGCTTTCAGAAATTCAAATTATACCAAAAGGATGTAAAATCTGCTTTCCTTAATGGAGATTTAGAAGAAGAAGTTTATATTGAACAACCAAAAGGATTCATTCTTGGAAATGAAGCAAAACTTGTATGTAGACTCAAAAAGGCTCTCTATGGTTTGAAACAGGCTCCAAGGGCTTGGTATTACCATCTTCACAAATATCTACACCAACAAGATTTTTCAAAAGGTTCAGCAGATAGAAATCTATATACAAATATTGACACTGATAAATTGCTAATTATTGTTGTTTATGTTGATGATATCATTTTTGGTAGCAATGAAGAATCCATGAGTTAGAATTTTGCCTTAGTAATGCAACAAGAATTTGAAATGTCCTTGCTTGGAGAACTTACCCATTTTCTTGGTCTACAAGTTCAGCAAAAGAAAGATGGTATTTTTCTTTCACAAACCAAATATCTCAAACAGATCTTGAAAAGGTACGGCATGGAAGATTTTAAACCCGTATGTAACCCAATGGTAATAGGATGCAGTCTCAGCTCAAATGATGAATCAACAATAGTACAACAACCAACTTACAGATCCATGATTGGTAGTATGCTTTATCTAATAGATACCTGACCTGACATCATGCATGCAGTAGGAATAGTTGGAATATTCGAAGCAAATCCAAAGGAATCACACCTTCAGGCAGTGAAAAGAATTTTCAAATATCTTCAAGGAACATAGAACTTTGGTTTATGGTATCAAGATACAAATCTCGGTCTTCATGCATATAGAGATGCAGATTGGGCAGGAAGTGTTGATGACAGAAAAAGCACTAGTGGTGGTGCATTCTATATGGGTTCCAAGTTAGTGTCTTGGTTCAGCAAGAAACAAAGTTCGATTGCACTATCTACAGCTGGAGCAGAATATGTGGTTGTTGTTTCTTGCTGCACACAACTCTTTTGGATGATGCAAACCTTGCAAGACATTCATATCATATGCACTCCACCCATTTCCATTCTATGTGATAATACAAGTGCCATAAGTATTTCAAAAAGTCCAGTCATGCACTCCAAGACCAAGCACATGCCCATCAAATACCATTTTCTATGTGAACAATTGCTTGAACAAAAGGTCAAATTGGAGTATGTTCCCTCCAAAGAATAGGTTGTTGATATATTCACTAAACCACTGTCCAGAGAGACATTTGAATATCTCAGTCAAAAGCTGGGAGTAGTTGTTGCATCATCCTGCTGTTAAATCCAACTTTTTTATAAAAAGGCTATTATACGAGTGTTTCATGAAGTATAGTCACATACACACATGGGTTTCTATGGGTAAAGGAGCATAGAAGTGTTTTAGACAAGAAAAACAGTGGGGTAGGATCTGATATGGGTGCTCTGATTGATATTGATGATTAATGTCTATATGCTCTGTTCATTAATTTTATCTAACTGACAAAGATGCCTTGATCATTGACCTGTTAACATGTTGACATGACGAATTTTCACTATACCAACAAGGGGAAATAACCCGATCACAGACCCCAATTAGATCTGCTTTCATTTGGAGTGGCTAGTTCCAATGGGTTTTAAAGGACCCTGTGAATTGTTATAGGTGTTGAGAGATTGTTTCCTAGAGGAAGACTTCAACTAAATCAACAAAAGAAACAACTAAATTATATGCATTAAATCCTATCTACACTACTGCTAACTACTCTAACCTAGTCCTAACTATCCTATTAATCTACCCTCAGGAGCATAACAAAAGAGAGGTTAAACATCATATATATATATATATATATATTCCAAGACCAAAAACTAATCAATTACTGATTCACATAAGAACAAAGATGTATTAAATCCTAATCGCAATCCAATTACTTATATAGGAATATACATTCCTTTCCATAAAAATAACACTTGCAACTATTGTTTAACAAAGTCTCGAATTAGCAACCTTTCATGAATTATCAATGCTATCGAATTACATTCAAATAACTAGAATAACAATGAACTGCTAGTTGTCAATATGCACAAAGAAAATCACATTTGTCTTTATACATCAACAACACACTGATTCTAAACATATTAGAGAAAAGCGAAATAACTTTGAAACAACAGGCTCCTTCTTGAACCAAACAGTGTTCTTTATTCACAATAAATCAAAGCTATTCTCTCCAAACAAAAAACCCTCCTCTCATCTTCGAAGGTAATACTTATGTAGCCCTCCATGACTTTCGGTCTCCCCCCTATTATTTTCAATATACAGATCAAAATACACAGATGTGGAACAATCAGTGTCATTGCTGACACGTAGAAGGCATTTCTTATCACTGGAGTGATTCATTTCCTAGGGAAATGAATAGGTGTTGATTAGAAGAGAATGACTATGTGTCATCTCTTCATGATGAAACCTGGGGCGATTTCACTTGTGGAATACACAGGCAATGCGTGGAACTCGACCAAAAATGCATAAGGCTGCCTCTTTAAACGACACATCCACATATATGGATTCTCCGTATCCGCTTATGTGTCTTTTACTCCTTGCCTGCAGAGAAAATTCATATTAGCGATGACTATGAGAAATATGCCAATCATGCTTCTAAACAAACCTTGCATTCAACCACCATTTCTAGTAATCTCACAATGCAGAGCAATCATGATTATTAAGCCATTGAATCTGTTATAACCTCTATTCCCGTTGCCCATAATATTCATTATCATTCAAGAATCCATTTACAACGCTTCTATAGGTAGACCATTCACTTCACCAGATTTTATTTTAAAAGTTGGGACCACAACATTTTATCAAATACAAGGGAATTTATGGGAAAACCTATGGCTGGGCATAAGGCGAGACTTGAAAAATTATGGACACAGTTGTATAATTATCGTCGGGTCCACCAAATCGCTCCTTTGCATATTGCATAACCCTCAGGCTTTGTCGATTGTGATAAGCGATTGGGTAAATAAGACCAGAAATATATATATATATATATATTATATATATATATATATATATATATAATAATATATTATATATTATATAATATATATATTATATATATATATATATAGTATATTAATAACATTATATATTGTTGGTGGGTCTGCCATATCGCATCGCAATGTTTCAGCAGTGGATGAATGGGCCTTGGGTTCCATTGGAGCCCGATTGCAATATGCGATGGGGCTTCGGACCCGAAATATATATATGCTGCACTTAATAGTCCCGGCAGGTTGACAATGTATGGCTCTCCTTTGAAAAACCCCGACCTCAATACTTTTCGAAAAACACAGGAACATATAGGAAAACCTGCATCCAGTCATAAGGCTGAACTTGAAATAATATGCATCCTATTCTATAATCATTGTCAGGTTTGGGTGGTAGCGGTGTGTCTTATATAAAGGCCCCGGACCCCGTCGATTGCAATATGCGATGGGGCTCAGGCCGATATATATATATATATATATATATATATTATATTTATATATATATATATCTTATAATTATTATATATATATATATATATATTAGCCTGGGAATCCCGTCGATTGCAATATGCGATGGGGTTCTGGACCCAAAATATATACATTCTGGTTAATAGAACCATCGGGTCTGGTGTATTACAGTAAGCGTTGTGTTTTAATGTTTATTGCGGTTAAGCAAAAAAAGGGTAAGTTGGGCATTTTTTCGAGTATTTTTATTATAAAGAGTTATAATGGGAATGAATATGCGGTAGAAGCTTTTGGGGGTTGAAAAAGTCCCGATGAAGGGTATGAATGAAGGACTTATAAAGGGTTATAGATGAATCATGTGGCAGAGGTTTATTAAAGGGGCTTAATCATTATGAATTGAAGATTTGACTCCCGAAAGAGTTAAAATCCCTAGGATAAAACATATCATTCGGAGAGATGCAAGATCAACTTCTAGGGGACCCATTCAAAATTGCTACTAGGGCACATTTTAATAGGGTGGTGGTTGTGGCCACAACAAATGGTGAACCACTGGGTGAACCAGTTAAAATAAATCTTGGATCAATAGAACATGAGGGTGTTAAGATAAACTTGAAATGTAAACTGTATAGATGGACAGGCATGGGTTCCACTTCAACATTAGTTGCTTTAGGTGGGATGGAGACAAATAACTTCTACTTACTAATAGGGTTTTGACAGGCATTCTTCAAATGGTAGTATTATGGGATTTATTGACTCTCTTTTACCTGTTTCTACTTTCAAAATCCTTTCGGGGCCATCACTAGTCTATCAATACCTATTTAGGTGTGTACCTCAGCTCTTTATTGCTTATCAAACTTTATGTAGATATGTTTATCTTCACTTTATATAAGACTTTCAGTGCTATTTTTTCATATGATTGAATGGGGTGCAGTCATGGATCATGCCATATTTTTAAACTGCTTAAGCAAGATTGGGCTTGCTGTATTAACCGATACTCTAAGCCTAGCAATAGTCCCTACTCTAACCGGCTTCCCAAACAAACTATCCTTCCAGATTGGCACAAGGACTTGACATTTAATTTTCTTTTAAATAAGTCCTTCCAGTTTCAGGCACAAGGACTAGAGCACAATTGGATTTTCCACAAGGTATATGATAGTGAGCTTAGCCCATGAAAGGAGGTATACTTGTAGATGACAGGTATTGGAGCATTTAGTGTGGTGGATGGGACAATGGAGAATAACTGCAAACCTTATAGGCAAGTATAGGCTAGGTCTGAGTGGGATTTATTTAAATGCAGCGTTCCTCCATGCTAGTCCAGCTGTAGTTAGACATTTTTTTTTGTTTTATAAATATGTCCCTACATGCTCTAGGTATCCAAGTTATCAACAGATCTTGCCTAGTTCCCAACAAATTCTAATGAGTGGCTTCGGTTTGAATTCCACCTATGATTTTCTAGTTCTTATGGGCTCATTGAAAATTTGTTTGATTTGCAAGGTAATGATGGATTTAGGATCAACAAACTCATTAGCAAGTTAATGAAGGAGGCAAACGCTGAAGGTGGTGATTGGGGCAATCTGAAAAAGTAAAAATGAGATTGGAGGACCAAAATCAGTTGGCTCCAAAGGACTGAAATTCAAAACAGAAGGGAAAATAAACTTTGCAGAAAAACCAGGAAGGAAAACGGAAATGTAACTAAACTAACAACAAAATAAAATGAATTCTAACCTACTTAGGAGTAACCACCATGTGGTGGCTCCTGGAAGTATCTCTTAAGAGGTTGGTCATTAACAGGGAGTTTCTTAGTGTCTCCCTGTAAGGTTTTCGATCTATAAGTTCCCTGACCAATTTTTTCCTCAACTTGGAATGAACCTAGCCATAAGTGTTGAAGTTTCGTGTGCTTACCCTTCGGGGTGACCCTATTAGCCCAGAGAGAATTTGTTAAAGCATTGTGCCACTTCCTTTGGTTATCGACGATAGATGCATGGATTACGCGGATAAGGTTTTTATTTGAGGACTCTGCAACTCCATTTCCCTGGTGGTAATAGCTTGATGCATCCCTTATGTGAATTGATTTATCGATAGCAAATTTGGTCAACTTTAGTGACGAAAAATAAGAAGCGTTATCAAACATGAGAATGTCAAGGATGCCAAACTTGTTGACAATAAATTTCTCCATGAAAGATATTACCTTGTCTTCACTCTCATTCACAAGCCTGTCATGCTCTTTTTCATCAATGAGTGCATTTTTGAATGTCCTCTCGCAATGCAGGAGCTCAAGGATCTGCTCATCACCTTCAAGTTCTTGCCAATTTGAGATGCTATTAGGTATGGAAGGTCTGAAAATCAATTCAACATAACATTTATTCTTCTTTAATCTAAAACCAAGCAAAAGTTTTACAACCATACCAGCCATTAAGTCGACATCTTGGTTTTGCTCTCGAGGTGTGTATGTGATATTAAAATAATTAAAACTGTCAATTAAGCTCCATACCTCATGCTAGTACCTTACCAGGTGTGGCAAATTGCAGTGTATCCTTTTCCTTACCTGGTCCACAATTATCTATGAATCACCAAAAACTTTAAGATTTTTTACCTTAAGATCAATGGATTTTTTCAGGCTCTATAGCAAGCCTTCGTATTTTGCCATGTTGTTGGTGCACACGAGCTCCAATTGGCTGGCCATCAGATGTTGGTTCCCTTGTGGGTCAATAAAAATGCTCCCAACACCTACACCTTCAAGGCAGTTAGAGCCATCAAAATAGAGTGTCCAAAATATAGAGTCCAATGTTACATCAATTGAATTTCTCCCTACGAAGCTAGTTTTATAATCTACTATATTATAGGGTGATTCGTCAGTTGGACTATGGGGGAGAGCTTCCAACCATGTGCTTATTTCCGTTTCTTCAATTGTTTCTGTGTGGAATTCTCCAAAACAGGTTTCCGTGGCACAAACATTGAAACTATAATTCCCAAGGATAGAGTTGGTAAACATCACAGGTTCGTTGGGGCTGTTTAATTCCGTCACCACATACTTCATGTATCTTTCATGATCAACTCTCAGCATATCACCCTTTCCCTTCTAAGACAGCAAGAGATGGGACCAATTAGGTGAGAAATATCCATTGAGTTTTGCTAACTAGTCCCTACTAAGAAGCATTTCATAAGCCTCAGGTATATTGACTACCACTATATCAATGACTTGTGTGTATTGTGGTTTAGCAGCCATTCGAATCAACACATTTTTCAATTCCCCAATTACTTTCACATTTGTCCTGTCTAATTGCATAATCCGAGTCCCAATTGTCTTGGTTATCACATGTAGCCTTTTAGCAACAGCGTAAGGCATCACAGTGGACGAGGCACCAGAATCTACCAAGAAATTGCATACGTTCATGTTGAGGATTTCAAATGTGATAAGGAAAGGTGGAGTCATGGATTTTGATTTCCTCCCTATCATGGCTGCATTGACATCTTGGGGTTTTCAATTCATTTTAGATAGAGTGGCTTCCATAGATGATGGTGTTTGGGCTGTACTAGGGGCACTAATAGGTATGGACATCAACCTCTTGGTTTGGCTGCTTGGGATGGTGGGAATTTTGCAGTTCCGCTCATTCATAGCTTTCAAGAGCAAATCTCTTTGCTGTGCTAATTTTAGCAAATCAAAATGTGTGATATTAGCCATATATTTCTTAAGATCATATACAATGTTGTAATCAATGTTGTAAACAAGGTAGGGTAGAGTAAACATACCGGTTTTGCCATTCTTAGGTGGGAGTTTGCCATTTTGAGTCACCTTCGTTGCAGTCAGAGATGTATTCTCTTTTTTTGGATAGTTTGCAACTGGAGTGTTTTTGGGCTCACCACTAGGTCTACCCTTCTCAACAGAAATTTTGGGAGCGGATGCCTTCACAAGGAAAACATCTTTCTTTGTTTGTTCTACAGGCTTCATCACGCCTACAAGTGGCCCTTTACTCTGTGTGTGGATTTCATTACTGTGGATTTCTGTTGTGCTTTCTTCTTCATCATCATCATTCTCATTTCTATATAAATCCCACAATACATTGATTTGTTATTCTTTGTCCAAGGGCTCCTCTACTTGGTATTTTTCCTCACTTTCTTGTTCTAGCTTCAGCTCCACTATGGGTTCTTCTTTGTTAAGGAGCGATCCGATAAGAGCCAGATCTTTCATATTTAGGTTCCCCTCATTGGGTGGAGAGGGCAATGCAAGTTGACCATGACCACCTTTTGTCTTCTTGCAAAAGAAAGGTTTGAAGGGTTTTCTGTTGTTATACTCCCCTCCACTCTCTCCAGAATTCCTTTTCATATCAATGACTGTGTTTGTCAGTTTCTTAATGATCCAATGCAAACCTTCCACATCTGTAGTGTCCCTTTCTTTGCCCTTAGCCACTTTGTTATCACTCCCATTATTCTTCTTGGATGCTTGAGAGGCTTTCTTTTCTTTGGTTGTATGATGACATGCTGTGACATTGATCATTTCATTCTCAACTTTTATTGCTTCATTGATAGCAACTTGTAAGGTTTGTGCGTTACTTCTCTTGACACACATCGCAGTAGGGATAGGAAGAGAAGTGATGTAGAATTCCATGAGCACCTCATCAATAGTTGTAGCATTAGCCGAGATTCTATTGAACAAATTGTTGAACCAGATGTTGAAATCCTTAAACTTTTCTTTGGCTTCCTTTTTTAAATGGGATAGTTCTAATACTAAGGCCACAAGTGTTTTGTCATTGTAAAACTTGTCTAAAAAGGTTTGTTGAAAGGCACCCCATGAGGTGATTGATCCTATTCTCAAGCTAAAGTACCACGTGGAGGTTTCACCAATTAGAATAAAAGGGAATAAGTGACATACCACATCCTCATCAGCTACCCCTAACATGCGCACAACTAGGAAGAAAGAGCGATATGGTTATCAATAGTATCTCCCCACTCAGGGTCGAATTTAGGCAGAACTCTTTCTGCATTTTTGGGTAAGGGATGCTGCTACCCAGGTACTGCTACAACATCTTGTGCAAGCCAGGGAGGGAGTGCTCTTGGAGGAGGTGGGAGTTTATTCCCACCTAGAGGAGGTGGTAGAGGTTGATTCCCACCCGGAGGAGGAACGTTATCCATGTTATGGATATGGAGGTTCTGGTTGAGGGTTTCTTTGTGGCTTATTACGATTTCCCAAATCAGGCTAGGGATTATCTTCAGGGAGTGGATCCTTAGGAATTTATTCCCAAGGAGTGTCTATACTTTGCAAGGACTCTAGCACAATATCTTCAAGAGACGGGGCTGGAGAGGTCTCTTCATTTATGGAACAGATCTTTGGCTTTCTTTTAGTTGTTGGAGGTAAAGAGTGAAATATGGGGAGCTGAGAGAGGGAATGAGTGTAAGCCCAAGTAAGTACTCTGATTGGTTGTTCCTAAGTGACAGGGTACTCCCACAGTCTCTCTTCCTTGGGTGACCCAGACACGAGACTGAGAGGGATCTCTGTTTCTGTGAAAGGAGGCTCTTCCTAATGGGTGGAATGATCTTTTAGACCTTTAAAATCCATACATTAACCTTTTTGAATCCATGCATGGTATTTATAGATGAAATCTTGAAAATCTATGGACGGTGGTTCAGGCCCTCCTTCTAGCGCCAATTTGTTGACATGGCGAATTTTTGCTATATCAACAAGTGGAGCTAACCTGATCATAGACCCCAATTAGATCTTCTTTTGTTTGGAGTGGCTAGTTCCAACAGGTTTTAAAGGACCCCGTGAACTGTTATAGGTGTTGAGAGATTTCTTCCTAGAGGAAGACTTCAATAAAATCAACAAAAGAAACATATAACCTATATGCATTAAATCCTATCTACACTACTGTTAACTACTCTAACCTAGTCCTAACTATCCTAATCTATCTTGCAGGAGCATAACAAAAGAGAGGTTAAACATCATATATATATATTCCAAGTCCAAATGAATCAATTACTTATTCACATAAGAACAAAGATGTATTAAATCCTAATCGCAATCCAATTACTTATACATGAATATACATTCCTCTCCATACAAATAACACTTGCAACTGATGTTTAACAAAGTCTCGAATCAACAACCTTTCATGAATTATCAATGCTATTGAATTACATTCAAATAACTAGGAATAACCATGAACTCCTAGTTGTCAATATGCACAAAGAAAATCACATTTGTCTTTATACCAACAACAACACACTAATTCTAAACATATGAGAGAAAAGGGAAAAAAGTTTGAAACAACAGGCTCCTTCTTGAACCAAACAGTCTTCTTTATTCAAAATAAATCAAAGCTGTTCTCTCCAAACGAAAAGCCCTCCTCTCATCTTCGGAGGTAATACTTATGTAGCCCTCCATGACTTTCAGTCTCCCCCCTATTATTTTCAATATACAGATCATAATACACAAATGTGGAACAATCAGTGTCACTGCTGACACGTAGAAAGCATTTCCTGTCACTGGAGTGCTTCATTTCTTGGGGAAATGAATAGGTGTTGATTAGAAGAGGATGAATGTGTGTCATCTCTTAATGATGAAACCTGGGGTGATTTCACTTTTGGAATACACAGGCAACGCATGGAACTTGATCGAAAATGCCTAAGGCTGCCTCTTTAAATGACACATCCGCATATATGGATTCTATGGATCTGCTAATGCGTCTTTTACTCCTCGCCTGTAGAGAAAATTCGTATTAGCGATGATTATGAGAAATACGCCAATCATGCTTCTAAACAAACCTTGCATTCAACCACCATTTCTATTAATCTCACAATGTAGAGCAATCATGATTATTAAGCCATTAAACTTGTTATAACCTCTATTCCGGTTGCCCATAATATTTATTATCATTCAAGAATCCATTTACAACGCTTCTATAGGCAGGCCATTCACTTTACTTGATTTTCTTTTAAAAGTCAGGACCACAACATTTTATTGAATACAAGGGAATGCATGGGAAAACCCGCAGCCGGGCATAAGGCCGGACTTGAAAAATTATGGACACGGGCGTATAATTATTGCCGAGTTCGCCATATCGCTCCTTTACATATTGCATAACCCCGGGTCTGCTAATTGCGATAAACAATTGGGGAAAGTAGACCATATATATATATATATATAGATATAATATATATATATATATATATATATATATATATATATATATATATATATATATATATATAATTATATATTATATATATATATATGGCGGCAGGTCCGCCATATCGCATCATAATTTTTCAACAGCGGGTAAATGGGCCTTGGGTTCCATTGGAGACTGATTGCAATATGCGATGGGGCTTTGGACCTGAAATATATATATGCTACACTTAATAGTCCCGACGGGTCCGCAATGTATAACTCTCCTTTGAAAAACCCCGACCTTAATACTTTTCAAAAAACACAGGAATATACGGGAAACCCCGCGTCCGGCCATAAGGCCGGACTTGAAATAATATGCATCCTGGTCTATAATCATCGTCGGGTCCAGGTAGCGGTGTGTCTTATATAAAGGCACTAGACCCCACCAATTGCGATATACGATGGGGCTCCAGACCCGATATATATATACTGCAGTTAATAATGCCATTCGGTCCGGAAGCCATGTGTGCCTTATCTATCTATCTATCTATCTATCTCTCTATATATATATATATATATCCTAGGAATCTTGCTGATTGCGATATGCGATGGGGCTCCGGACCTGAAATATATACATTTTGGTTAATAAAATCGTCGGGTTTGGTGTATTATGGTAAGCATTGTGTTTTAATGTTGATTTCAGTTAAGCAAAAAAAGGGTAAGTTGGGCATTTTTTTCGAGTATTTATATTATAAAGAGTTATAATGGGAATGAAGATGAAATAGAAGGTTTTGGGGGTTGAAAAAGTCCCGATGAAGGGTATGAATGGACTTAGAAAGGGTTATAGATGAATCATGCAACAAAGGTTTATTAAAGGGGCTTAACCATTATGAATTGAATATTTGACTCCCCAGAGAGTTAAAATCCCTGGGATAAAATAGATCATTTGGAGATATGGAAGATCAACTTCTAGGGGACCCATTCAAAATTGCTACTAGGTCACATTTTAATAGGGTGGTGGTTGTGGCCACAACATAACAATGCATAGGTAGCACAGGTTTAGGGGGAGCATTAACCTTCATGTACATTCAACATTGTTGGCATTATGGTTGCTGAGTCCAACTATGGCTTCAAATATTTATACCATTTGTTACTCAAGTCATATAAAAGTTTAGGAAGTAATATGAGTCCTCTTGGAAAAATGATGTAATTTGTATCCCCACTTTACATGGGATGGATGATGTAATATTTCTTGTTTTTGTCATGTATAAACAATTGGTATATCCCCACTTGATTGGGTGGATGAGTCAAATTTGGCATTATCTCCACTCGGTTGGGAGATGGATGTAAGTATGAGTCATTGGTGATAGGAAGGTCATCCTCACATAGTTGAGTTATAGAGTCATGTTATTCTTTTAGAAAATATTTTTTTGTAGACTCTGCTTGTCCTCAGGGGGAGCATGACCATCATAATGCATGTCAAAGGGAGAAATTATCTTGGTCCACCCTTTGCCCTTGATGTTAGAGGGGGAGAGTGACTTGGTGTTGTTGTTGCCATCAAGTCAAAAGGGGGAGATTGTTGGCATTATGATATAGGTGTTGTCCTTGATGGCAACTCACTCAGATGAAAGATCATAGTGCAGCATGTCAACAACAAAGAATTATAGATCAGACTATAGAGAATGAAGAAAGAGAGGTATATGCAGGTTCACCTTGACCAAGCTGCGTATACATGTAGGTTCACTAAACACAAGTAACGTATACATACCCATGCACTTTCACAGAAGGAAAAGCGCGTATATGTTGGAAAACTAAGTTTTTGGTTTGAGGTATTTGGTCCAAGGTATTTTCATCCGTGGTATTGGTCCAAGGTATTTGGTCCAAGGTATTGACCCTAGGTATTTGGTCCAAGGTATTGGTCCTAGGTGGTTTTGATCCATGGTATTGAGAAAGGCCTAAAACTATATAAGGAGGAGAATATCATTAGGCCAAGGTGTGCAAGTATCGAATAACTGATGAAGTGTGAGATTTAGTATGCAGGTTATTGGCTTATGGTGCTGTGCTTGATTTGAACCAAGGATGAACCTTAGTAGTTGATGAGGGATAAAATATAATGATCGATCGGGATCTTAAGGCTTGAAATGAATTATCATTATATGGTTTGATCATGTATAGTCTAGATCTAAATACTGACACATGTGTTATTCTGTAAATGTTATGATCTAGGTATAACTGAAGTCTGGAATAGTTGCAAAATTATGAATTAATATTTACAAATGTGTACGCTAGTTGGCCTTGAAAAAAGCGCATATACATGCCGGTTTGACACATGGAAGTAGCGTATACCTTATGAAGTATGTTCCAGTTTGTTTCTATTTGATGTTGCAGAGTTCTTGATTCTGCTTTGGATTCTAGTGACTGTATACTAGTGACAGTATTCTGAATAATCAGATTGATTGTGACTTGCTACAGTGACGATGGGTTGCTAAAGGGATTGATTGATTCAATTGTGGTTGATTCAGAAAGTGATGATTGAGTTTCAGTGATTGGTTGATGTAGATGTATTTGATGATTGTATTGCAGTTATGGATCTAGTCTGAAAATTTATGAATTATGGTCCTTGGAGGAAGAAAGAAGGTCGTAGCCTTCTGTAGGCCTCCACCTACGTACTAGTAAACATATCGGCTAGTACATGAGCTAGGGGGTTGTAGCTCCCTTCTAGTAGAATCTGGAAGACAAGAGATGGTTGTAACCTTCTGTAGGTCTCTGCCTACATACTAGTAAACATATCTGCTAGTACAAGAGCTAGGAGGTTGTAGCTCCCTTCTAGTATAATTTGGAAAACAAGAGAAAGTTGTAACCTTCTGTAGGTAG
This sequence comes from Pinus taeda, assembly GCA_000404065.3. NCBI lineage: Eukaryota > Viridiplantae > Streptophyta > Pinopsida > Pinales > Pinaceae > Pinus > Pinus taeda. The sequence goes on from APFE031305926.1 coordinate 401,044, forward strand.
ACACCTGTGTACTGGTATGAGTATGCACCAGTACAATACTGTAAACAAATTTTTTTATTATTAAAGGAAGACAAAGACGACAACAACAGGTGGGTTTTACACACATTGGGTTTCCGCCTTATATCTTGGTGTTCATGTGTGTTGCTTACATGTGATGCTTTATTCTACTTTTACTGCAATGTCTAATAAATCTCTGATATACTGGTTAAAGTTCAATGCATGATAAAAATGCTAAATCATAAGTTCTCTGCATATACACTAGTTGCTTTAAGTATAGTCACATGTACATGCTAGTTCACTTAGCTGAAGTAGTGTATACAAATCTGCTTAGGAAATAAAATTATTGATCTGATAATACTGATTCACCCTCCTCTCAGTATTATTTCCAACAATTCTTTGTTGCTTCTCATCATTCTGTTGCTCAACTCTAGAAGCTTTTTTTGGCTTCTCACTCTGATCTTCAACTCTTGGAAACTCTCTGTACCTTCTATATGTCTTGTCCTCCATTCACATCTTCTTTGACTATAATCCTCCCGGATCTTGAGATGAATATCTTGTATGCCTATGAGGTTTCACCATAGCCAACGAAATAACCTCACTTTGTTGTCTAATCCAACTTCAAATGTGTCTCCCTTGGAATGTGTGAGAGTACACTAGGCAGCCAAATATCCTGACTGACATATAACTTCTTCCTGGTGAATGCCTCCTCGAGTGCCACCTTTCTAAGTGCTCTATGTGGGATCCCATTCTGAATATAGACCGTTGTACTGCATGCTCTACCCATAAATAGTGTGGGAGATCTTGATCATACAACATCGCTCTCATTACCTTTGAAATAGGCTAGATCTTTCTCTTCGCAACCCCATTCTATCGTGGGTTATAAGGAATCACCCACTCTCTCTTGATTCCTACCCTAGTACAAAATGCTTGGAATTATTTGCTGGTTTACTCACCTCTATTGTTTGATCAAAGAGTCTAGATCTAGGTCTTCTCAGAGAAATCACCAATAAAAGTAGCAAGTCTAGATCTAGGTCTTCTCAGAGAAATCACCAATAAAAGTAGCAAAGTACTCATACCCCCTAAGAGATTTCATTGACACTTATCAACATATATCTGAATGCACAAGGTCTAATATTGCCTGCGATATGCTATCACTCCATGGAAAAAGCTGCTTTAATAAACTTCCCTAATATACATCATATGAAAACATCCTCATGCTCTATGCTCAGCTTTGGAACACCTATCGCTATCTCATGAAGTAGTCTAATTTCTTCATGATGATTATGGCCCATCCTCTTATGCCATAGCTATCACTGGTCTCTCAGACTGTTGCTTCTGACTAGTTCCTTTGGAGTGTCCATCTACAGTTTGTACAACCTGCCACTCCTCACCCCAACTTCTATAGGTGACCTACAATCCTTATGCTCTAATAAAACCTCTACCCCCCTAATGTTAACATCATATCATTTGTCCTGAGTGAATGATATGAAGATCAAGTTCATCCCCAATCCTAACACATGCATCATGTCATGGATAGGTATTTCTTGCCATTCTCCCTCTAAAATAGAATAGTCCTTCTTACAATTAGGTTGCACTTGGACTTGTTCCCCACCTGAATCTAGAACTGGATGTCCTCCTCCTTGTAGTTAGATAACTACTTCTCTAACTCCTATCATGTGGAATGATGCTCCACTATCTATATACAAGACACCATGTGAAGTTGAGCTAGATAAGGAAGTTGCTAATGCGAACTCCTTATCCATCCTGCTAGAGAGCTCATCTACGTTTGCTGAAGCAACTACTTGCTTTTTCCCCTTCTTCTTCCTCTATGGTAAATCACTGACATAAAGGTGAAACTTGTGACAACCATAACACTTGACCTTTCATAGGTCCTTCTTCTTCTTCTCCCATTTTGATCTTGGTCCCTTGCTAGACCCCTTCTTTGCTTTTCCTTTCCTTGCTAGGGTGACATTCTCCTACTCCCCCTCAACCTTCAGTGCCTTGCCTTTGCTACTGGTGCCATTGACTAAGATGAGATTTAGCTCCTCCTCACTGAAATCACTCCATAGGCGATCCTAATATGCTGGAAGTTTGTCTCGCCTAGAAATCACTTAGATGAACATGTTACATTCCTTGGAGAACCCAGTGAGTTCTATACACACTAGCTCATCATCATTAGGCTTATCTTTAACTGCAATTATCTCATCTCCGAGAAGTTAAACTCTAATGAGGTAGGAAGCCACATATTCTCCCTTATTCTTCTTGATGGTGCTCGAAAATACAATGTGGTAGCTATTAATTCCAATTTTCCTTAATCTTAATAAATAAATACTAAGAAAAAATAGTAAAGACAATGGACACAAAGCCAGGGAAAAAAACCTTTGAAGGGGAAAACCCATAAAAACTCTTCTCTTCTTATAAAATCTGCTTCAAATGAGACAACAAAGACCCAAACCCTAGACCAAGTTCTCCTTTAAGTACGAAATCAGTCTTTCTAATAGAATCATATCACCATAGCTTAATCTTGCATCAACCAACTTCTAGCTACAACTTTGATCACAACTTCGACCCTGCAACTTCATCCTATAACTTCGTCCTACAACTTCGGCCTTGTAGCTACTACAAAGCCCCTAATTTAGATTCTTTAAGAGATCCTTCCAAGGTCAATGAAGACAAAACATAATATTTCCTCTCCAAACAACTTGATATTGCAACTCGTCCTACTGCAACGCAAGCCTGCAATTTCAACCTTCCTAGGAGCTGCAAAAACCCTAATTCTTCGCACGTGTGAGAGAGATATGGCCCCAATTTTTTTTTCTTCCTTATTTTATCCTTCTAGACCTTCAATCTTCTTTTCTTCTTGCTTCCGAGCTATAGATCAAAATTCCTTTCTTTATATCAAACTTGTGAGTGAGTGAGTGCCAAATGAGGTCGAATATGCTCCTTTATATAACCTTTACAAGGGGTCGAATTCCCTCCCTTAGGCCAACTTGAAGATGTGAAGGTCAACTTGTACTTAGAGGTTTCCAGGACCTTCTAGACTCAAAATAAATTCTTTTATAAGATATATTTTTCCCAAAAGAGTCTTATAAACATGATGTTGACTCTCTTGACTCATGACAATAAATCCTATGACCTAAAAAACCCTAGAAGCATGAAGAACATGCTTTTACCTAGATGACCATCAATAAAGAGCATGAAACTCATGCTTTAAAATAATAACTTTTTCTTTTCTTCTTTTGTTTGTTGCATAAGATACGTATTGAAATGAGTACAACAACAATTATGAAGACCGAAACTAGTTACATTTCCAACACTCCCTCTTAATTGAGGAGGTATTCATGATTGTACAAGCAATACAACATCATTCTCAAACTGAAAATTTCTCATAAGAAGAGTCAAATTGATAAGCCAATTGTAAGCATCAACATTATGATCAACATTGTCTTTGAGGCCTAACTAGACAATCTCATCTTCATTCAAGAACATTATGCTAGGAGGCTTTACGTGTGATACTGCACTTCCTCTATACGACACATACGCCATCCGAATTTTGATAAGGTATGTCTTTTTAAGACCATTCTTATCTTGGATTCACAATCCTCAAATAATATCTGTCCTCTTCGACCACTCTTATCTTGGATACCTGTCTCATCCTCAAAGAGTGTTGACACCTTTCCTTTCTTGGATGCCTTATCCTTAAGGAAACCATAGATTCTTATTTAATCCTCCACTATTCTCTCTCCAAGGCCTTTACTTAGACTTACGATGGTTAGTCTTGGTCAAGTGCATGACACATGAAGAAGAGAATGCACATGTGATGTCCAACATCACTCCCTCTCAACTAGAGAGGATATCCCTATTCTTCTTTTGATTATAGAATAAATCCTTGCTCTTATTCAAGGAGACTCCTTTACTCCTTCTGAAAACTAGGGGAGATTCCATGTTTCCTTTCAATTTTGGAAGTCAACACCACAAGCCTTATAACTTGTTTTCATAAGAATATAAACAACCAATTCTTTATAGCTACATAGCTCCTTCTTTCCTTCACATCTCATCATATCAAGATTGCTTCCTTCCTCAATATCATGGAGCCATCTTCTTTCTTTGTGACAAGGTTCAAGTCATCACTCTTACACATCACTTTCATCTTGTCATCATCAATGAAGGCATTATATTGAGCCTTTCCAAACTTCAAGTTGATCATAGCTTTCTCATGAAAGTGATCTCCTAGTTGTTGTACAAAATTGACCTTCAAGTTATCTTCTCGCACTGCTACCTTTCAATCTCAAGATGAAGGCATCTTGACTTCATAATTGCTAGGTATCATATGTTGAGCTTGTCTCAAAATCCTTTATATATCTCTACAATACCCTTATAGGTACAAAAATAATATGTTAACTAGATAACCAATAACAAAAATATTAGACTTACCTCATCATGATGGCCTACTCATCAAAGCATCAACATCCTCATGGTCCATCTCCACTCAAATCTTCCTTCATGCATCAGAGTGCCCAAGGATTGAACTTGATTACCAAGTTAGAACTTTCTTTCGGACACTATACTAGATCTTAATGATTATTCTACATAATCTAGAGTAAGTCAAATTCTTCCTTTTAAACATCACATAATCATCTTAAGCATATTCCAAGATTCTGCAGATATGAATCTTATCCAAGAGTTACTTTCAATATGCATTCTTAAAATAATTGAAATAAAAAATTTAAAATAATGAAAAAATATTTAAAGAAAGATTGAAACATTTAAAAAATAAAAAACAATAAAAATAAATTTAAAAAATTAATAGATATATAAAAAAAAAATTAAAAACTGACCTACCCAGCTAGCCATGGATGCTCGACCCTAGGTGGGTGGGGAGCTAAGTTCCCCCGCCTAGTTGGTTGTGGGGGCTTGGCTCTAGGCAGGCAGGGAGCTGAGTCCCCCTGCCCAAGTGGCTGCAGGGGCTCAGCGCTGGGCAGGCAGGGAGTTGAGTCAGCCCCCCCCCTGCCCAGGACAACCCCTCGCGGCCACTTGGGTGGGGGAAGGTCAATTTCCCTGCTCAGCTAGGGTCGAGCTGCCACGACCACCTAGGCGAGGGAGGCTAACTCTCGGAATCAGCCTACCCATGTGCAGGTGGCCATGGGGGCTCGATGCTAGGTAGGTGGGGAGCTGACTCAACTCCTCTCGCACCCAGGTGACTCAGTTCCCTGCCCACCCAGGGCTGAGCGCCTGTGGCCACCTAGGCGGGGGGAGGTGGATTCCTGTAATTGACCTCCCCCTACCCCCCCCCACCTAGGTGGTTGCGAGGGCTCAGCCCTGAGCGGGTGGGGTGTTGAGTACAACTCCCCACCCACCCAGGGCCGAGCCCACGTGACCACTTGGGCAAGTCGGTTTCTATATATATATATATATATTATATATATATAATTTTTATTGTTTTTAATTTTATAAATGTTTTTTTTATAATTATTTCAAATTTATTTATTTTTTTAAATATTTTGAAAATTTTATTTCAATTATTATTATTTTTTAATTTAAATTATTTTATTTTTATTACCATTTTTTATTTATGTAGTTTTTTTTTAATTAATTTAAAAAACATTGTTTTTAATATTTTCTTTTTCTTTAAATTATGTGTTTTTTTTTTCAAAATTTCAATTTATTTTTTGATATTTATGTATTCTTTTTGTTTAAATGTTTTGTTTTTACAAGTAAATTTTGTTTTTTGTTGGTTGCATTTTTTTCCTTTTTTTATATATATTTATATATTTTATTTTATTTTTGTCTTGTTTTGTTTTGTTTTGTTTTGTCTTTTTTTTTAAATTTTAGTTTATGTTTTATTGCAAACATGAAAATCACCAAAATTTATAAAAATATCCACACTTAATACATTAGAAAGTTAAAAGGGTAAAAAATAAGCGCTCTAAACAAAAAGGTTGATGTTGCATCAACACTTTTCAAAATGAAGCTGAAAATCACTAACAAAAAAAAATGTTCATACTTGATACATAAAAAAATTTAAAGTTTCAAAAATAAGCTCTCTACAAAAATGTGTTGATGTTGCATCAACACTTTCAAAATGAGAATGAAAATCACTGACATTTAAAAGAAAATGTTCATACTTGGTACATAAGAAAATTTAAAGTGCCAAAAATATGCTAAAAAAAGGTGTATATTGCATCATCACTTTTCAAAACCGAGCGATTTTTTACCACCTCAAAAAAATGGGTACTAGGTAATTTTCTCATTTGATCGGTAACTATGTTCAATGAGACTGCAGCTTGACCAATTGCATTCATCCATCTCTTAAGAGTATTGTTTCCATACTATATGGAATGTATACAAACCTTGTCATAATGCTTTCTTCCAAGAACCTTCCAAAATGATGGTTCTTATCGAATCAAGATGATGCAGTTTAGAAAAATGACTACCTCTAACATAATGTTAGATAATGCTTTGATGAATATTATGCAAAAAGGGTACCAACTTATTCCTACAAAGTAACTCAAAGATACTATCACATGCTTCTATCTATGATGCCAAATAAACAAAAACTCTTCTAGAGTAAATAATAATACTAAAGGAAAGACCAACTTCACAAAGAGGATGCGTTCTTCAATAATAAAGATCTTTGCATCTTCTTTCTTTGAATTCTTTTCAGGTTCTCCCATTTCTTCAACATTGTGTGCTTTGCTTCTTTCCTCTCTTTTGTTGTTCTGCTTGTTTGGACAATCCCTATTAAAGTGTCCAAATTCATTACATCCAAAGCATAGAACCTTGGACATATCAGGTTTCTTCTAGGAATTTCCAAACTTTCCCTTTTTTATCTTCTTGATTCTAGCAATGAAGGCTTGAGATTGTTCATTTTATTCAATCTCATCCTTTTCCTTGATCCTAGTCTCTTCCAAAATGCATTTAGCTCACAACTCATCAAAAGGAGTTGAGTCTTTATTAGATTATATGCTCGTTGCAAAACTGCTTCATTTTGGTGGCAAAGCATTTAGTACACATATTGTAATTTCAAAGTCAGAAATTTTCTCTCCAAGCCCCTATACCAGATATCTTATTTGAGAAATATTCATTAGAAAGGAGGCCATGTCCTTATCCTTCAATTTATTCATCTTATATAGTTTATTCCTCAAAGACATCTTCTGCCTTGATTTACTTATAGAGTTCAAATTCACTAGCTTATCATACATAGCCTTTGAGGTCTTCAAATTAGCAACAAATGAAACAAGTTTATCCTTAATAGACTCAACAATGATCCTTTGCGCCCATACACCCCCCTTGTATTTTGCTAGTTATTGAGTCTTGCCTTTGCTAGGTTCAATAATTTCACCGAGAAAAGTTTCCCTTACTTCATGTTCTGTAAGTGTTAGATCAATCCTTATCTTCCATGCTAAGAAATTTGGTGAGCCAACGAGCTTATTGATTTCCTTGCAAAAATAACTCGTATGACCTGTAGAAATAGAGATAGAGATACTTATTTGTTGATCAAATGTCTTCCCTTTTCTGATGATGTCTCCAACTATCTCAAGGCTTTCAAGATCTTCAAGGAGATTTCAATAAAAACTTCCAAATGTGATGATACGAAAATCCTTTGATGCTTCCTTCAAGGATGTCTTCCAATGAGCTTCCAAATAGATCTTTTTCCAAGAGAGATCAACAACCTTCTTGTAGTCTTCCTCTTCAAGATTTCCTTTTGGTGAGAGTTTGATGTAATCCTTTGCAATGAAGGCTTGATATAGTAACCCTTCTTCTAGATCAATAGGTCTTGTTTTTCCTTCCCCTTGACAAGAAAACCCTTCTTTGTTTCCAAAAGATGATCCTTCCAACTGCCTTCTTGTTCACCTTAGCTATGATACCATGTTGGAAAATGCAACGTGGCAACTATTAATTCCAATTTTCCTTAATCTTAATAATTTCTTGTGAAATTTATTATTCTTCTTGTGTTTCTTTATTATATTTTTTTCATCAAAAAAATATCAAGAGAAAAACACTAAAGATAGTGAACACAGATATTAAGCTCTAACCCAGGGAAAAATCCCTCCAAAGGGAAAACCCAAAAAAGCTGTTCTCTTCTTATATAATCTTCTTTAAATGAGACAAAAAAGACCCAAACCCTAGACCATGTCCTCCTCTAAGTACCAAGTTAGCCCTTTCAATAGAATTACATCACCACAACTCAATCTTTCATCAACCAACTTCTAGCTACAACTTCAACCACAAGTTAGACCCTGCAACTTTGTCTTGCAACTTCGGCCCCATAGTTGTTGCAAAAACCTTAATTTAGCTTCTTCAAGAGATCCTTCTCTAAGCAAGAAAATCCTTCCAAGGTCAAAAAAAAAAATTCCACTTCCAACAACTTGATACTGTAACTCAAACCTACAATTTTGACCTTCCTAGGAGTTGCAAAAACCCTAATTATTCACAAGTGTGAGAGAGATAAAGCCCAAAAATATTTTTTTCTTCCTTCTCTTGTCCTTCTAGACCTTGGATTTTCTTTTCTTCTTGCTTCCTAGCTATAGATCGAACTTCCTCTCTTTAGATCAAACTTGTGAGTGAGTGTGTGCCAAATGATGCTGTATCTACTCCTTTATAGAGCCTTTCCAAGGGGGTCAAATTCACTCCTCTAGGTCGACTTGGAGATACCGGGCCCACTTGTCATTGAAGGTTTCCAGGACCTTTTAGACTCAAAATAAATTCTTTTACAAGGTATGTTTTTCTTGGAAGGGTATTATAAACATAATGTTGGCTCTCTTAACTCATGATAATAAATCCTATGACCTAACAAACCCTAGAAGCATGAAGAACATGCTTTTACCTAGAAGACCATCAATAAAGAGCATGAATCCCATGCTATAAAATAATAACTTTTTCTTTTCTTCTTTTCTTTGTTACATATTGAAATGAATACAACAACAATTACGAAGACCGAAACTAGTTACATTTGTAATAGATGGTCTTCATCTTCTCCTTGAGAAAAATCTTCTTATTTTCTAAAGGATCTTGGTACAATTTTACTATCGCATCCCACATCTCCTTTTTTGTGCCTTTCTCTACGATATGTGGAATAATATGGTCCTTGACTCCATTAAGGATCATATTCTTAGTTTTGGAATTCTCTTTTCTATAGGTCACATACCGTTGTGGATCTATTGGTATGGCAATCACATTATCCTAATCCTCCTTTAGTCTAGATTCATCCAATAGGAATGATATTATGGTCTTCCAAATGCCAAAATTTGAGGCTCCGTCCAACTTGTTCTAATATCTCAAACCTATCGTGACCTTCTCTAGAAAATATGGAAATGTAGTGAACTCAAATAAATTGGAGAAATAACTAAACAATTTCGAAATGGGTTAAGACCCTCTACTTTCACTCTTCTCGTGTTTTGTGCGTATCTTCCTTCTATGCTCAAATTCACTATGTTACCATGTGAAATGTCAAATTCTATTGCAGATACTGTTTATCATCCTCCTATCTAATTATATTATTTGTCTTTTGCAAAATACTTACAACAAATACTGAATAAAACACTGCTGCAACTTCTCTAAAAAATAATTAACCACACGAACTAAGAAAATTATGCACGCACACACAAATAATGAACACTAGTATTTTTAGACAAATGTCCCTGGAAAAACCCCAAAGGGAAAACTAATTTTTCATATGAGGGTTTTAATTATTAAATTATTTAACAAAACTATTACAACTAGTTGCCGTTTAATGGAAAACCTCTGGAATATTATTCTGATTTGTTATGTAAGTCCCCCTGACCTCCTAGAAGCAATTCATCCCACCAGGAAAATTTGGACTCCCTTTGAAGCTTGTTTTGGCTCACACGTGCATCCTGGCAAATAAACTCGGCCCTCATGAAAACTCACATTGATTGGAAAAATAAACTTGTCCTCCACTAGAAAATCTTGACTTCTACTAGAAAATCAATCCTCATGTGCAAATATCTCTCTCTTGAAAATTCTCTTTACTCTGGAATTTATCCTTCTCCAAGAAATTCACACTACCTACTAGGGTAATTCACACCTCCTGCTGGAGGAATTCACACCACTAAAAAATTGACCTCTCTTTGTAGAAAAACCAATCTCCAATTCTCCTTGGAAATCACTGTGAATAATCTCTTCAGTAATCTCTACTGAAACCCTTACTGATGATGTCCCTATGCTGCCTCTGCACCCTTTCTATCTCTATAACTCTATGTCTCAATGTGTTCTCCAAATGACCCATCGATCTCCTCTTATAATCACTCATTGACTGTTAGGTCCCTATAATACTAGTGATTACCCCATTACTATTGTAGTTGTATCCCTTATTAATATTGTTGTGCCCTTATTGTCCCCATATTATTATTACTGTGCCCGATAGAATCCCTCTATTGTTATTTTTGTGCCTTTATATTATTATTATTAGGTCAGTTGGGTTATATTGTGACTCCTTAGACTCCTATATATAGAAAGGAGGTTTTTTCATTTGAATCATCAAAGAATCATTCAGTTGTGTAATGTAAAGGAGGTTTCCCCCTCAAAGAGGCTGAATTCTAAGGTGTTTATCTATCTTTTCTATCTTTTTGTGAGCTGGTTTCATAACATTTGGTATCAGAGCTTTGGATTCTAGGGTTTCGCTGCTCCAAATACGTCATCGTGGCATTTTCGCTATAAATTTTTTTATGCGACGTTTCAAAAGTGAAACAAAACCCATTTGAGAGGAAATCAAATTGAACTTTGACTCCGAATTTCAGAGCTTTTTGCGCTATATTTGCGGAGATATGATATGAGGATGTTAGTCTTTTTGCAGACTCCTGAATTACATTCCAAATAGGTGACCTAGGGAAAATCGTCATAACTTTCTCTCTGAGCATCAAATTGAAATTTCGTAAGAAGTTACAGAAATAGGATGGACTGTATTTTATTGTATATATTTTTTCAGAGCCAAAGGTCAAAACAGGTACATGTGGCATGTTGTACAAGTTCGCTACACTGAACTAGTCTATAATCAAGTAACTGTGGGAGATTTGGCATAACTCTTCTGTGTAGAATCCAATTTGGATGAGACTAGTGGCATTGGAAAGAGGACATAGAGGGATACTATAGATCACAATTTTAGAACTGGATGATTTGAAATTACAGAGATACATTAGAGGCAATATCGAGCTCCTACAAAGTGAAAAAAGATGTGTAGATTTTTTTTAAAATTTTTGCTTAAGCTTGGATTGAAAAATTATTTTGAACGAATTCAAAAGGCATAGTAGAGCATTATTATCGGTAACTGATGCCTTGAGGAAAGAAAATACAAACACCTAGTAAGCAACCTGAAAGCTCTAACTTGACTCATGAAGAAGAGGAAGAAATGCTACATGATATATCAAAATTACAAGACCAAGTGCAATAAATGCCACTCCCATAAAAGCTAATAGAAGCTAAGATAAATGGTGTGGAATGTAAGATAAGGGGCATGGAATCTAAGATGGACGATTTGAAGACATGCATGGTAGATTTGAAGACATAATTGACAAATTTTCTACAAGAAATACTTACTAATGGTGAAAGGGTAGTAAAGGAAACTCATGATGCGAACAAAAGAAATGTTAATCATGATTTCATAGACTCTATTGTTGGATTGAAGACCCACCATATTCCAAAAATCGATATGAGGAAGTTTGATGGCAAGGATCCCGCAACATGGATATTGCAGATGGATCAATTTTTCGATCTCAATAATGTGCAAAACACACAAAAGGTACGTATTGCAATTTTATATTTGGAACCAAATCAATTTGTATGGTATCAATGGCTTTGCTCTCATAAACAAATTATCACTTGGGAAATTTTTACCGAAGAATTGATGGCACATTATGAGGATACAAAAAGCAACACTTTTTTTACCCAATTGATAAGTCTCAAACAAAAGGGTCCAATAATGGAGCACATTGAGGAGTTCCAAAAATTGAACATAAGGGTAAAAGATATTCCCGAGGAGCATAGGATTGATGTGTTCATAGGGTATTTAAAGGATAATATCCAACATGATGTTCGCCTTTGGGAACCTGATTCATTAGAGAAGGCATTCAGGTTAGCAAGAAAAATGGAAAGCAAATTATGGCAACCAGGAAGCATACCACTCACAACTATAAAGACGGAAGTTTGGTTGCCCCTAGTCTTCCACAACCTATAAGGTTGACACCACAACAATTGGAAGAAAAAAGAGCAAAAGGGCTTTGTT
>APFE031305927.1:0-21163 GCA_000404065.3 Pinus taeda
AGAGAGAGAGAGAGAGAGAGAGAGAGAGAGAGAGAGAGAGAGATTATGTAGAGATAGTCAGAATAATTAAAGTCAAAACAAATTTAGCCTATGAAACTTAGAATCTTGACTCGACTAGAGAGTTGATCGACTCTATAATATCAATTGTATAATTGTTTGGGATGGTGAACTATGTCGTGCGAGCCCCTCCAACATCTCCCCTACTCTTAATTCATTCTTTGTGACAAATGACAGGAAGATTTGAAGTCATACAAAATTTGTACAAAATTTGATACACCATAAATTAAAAAATGTAAATCATATTAATGATATAAAATTTCATTTAGAAGGATGGTTGTCTAATTAGAAGATCTAGTTTCGTGGGCAACTAGAATTTCTTGAATTACATCTGCAAGATTTAAAATGCAAATTCCTCTACTTTTCCCTTCCATGGCAGACCGATTGGAACATTCAATTTCAAATTCCTTAGTGTGATGTTGTTGCTCAGAATAGAGACCAAATCCTAAAATCTTGGCTCAAAGAAATTGAATTTATGTCGTGGGGAATATGATCAAGACGATTGTGCTATTGCAGGTGCTCGTGTTGAAGTCATAGGGAATATTGTTTGATAAGTATTTGGTGCAAGAACTTGAATATATTGATCGAATATAGAATATTTCCATGCAAATATACTTTCATGAGCATCAAATGATTTTAAATATTTCAAATATTGTGCTTTGTTGGCTAGTGATATGTGTCGTGACAATTCTTGATCAGCTAGTATTTGATGTTCTAATAGTTGCACTTTATTAATAATTCCATGAAAAGAATCATATAGTTGGAATTTATTAACATTTCGATTAAAATAATCAATAATATTCGAAGATTCTACTTTTACTGTCTTCCCTTCTCTAAAACACTATCTCTACTCTGGTTGTAGTTGGGATTAATATTTTTCTCCTGTAAAACCTAATTCTCATGGGTAGACTTTGTTCGAGGTTGAGTTACTGGTTGGGAGTACAATTGTCAAATTATAAATTATTGAGTTTATATTTGATCGCATGTGGGTGATAAATATATTAGGGAAATATTAAAAACATTGGGCTCTTTGATATAATGTTTTTCCTAACTCTTCCTTTTCTGTGGAAAATTCTTGGTCATTCTTTTGAATTATAGTGGATGTTTTTTCATTCCCTTGAACTATCACTTTATCTTTCAATTTATTTACATGAGCAGTTATTTTCTTACTATGGTCGACCAGTTGTTGTACAAACTATTGGATTTCAATAAGTGGCTCATCAATTCTTCTCAGAAATTTATACCACTTTAAAACACATGTTTGTAACTTTTTAAAGTGTTTATTAAAAGAATTTAATAAAGTGTTATAACCCTAAACCCTAAACCCTAAGAATTTTACAACATTTTAATAAGGGTTTTGTAACTTTTACTTAAGTTTTTAATAAAATAATTTAATAAAGTGTTATAAAAACTAAAACCTAAACCCTAAACTCTAAACACTAAACCCTAAACACCAAACCCCAAACCCCAAACCCTAAAATCTAAGCATTTTATGATCTATTAAAAATCATTTTGTAACTTTTATTTAAGTGTTTATTAAAATTTAATAATATGTTATAAAACCTAAACCCTCAAACCTGAACCCTCAACCCGAGATCCTAAACTCTAAACCCTAATCATTAATTAACATTTCAAAAAATCTTTTGTAACATTTTTTAACCATTTTTTAAAGTCACTTAATAAATTTTTATAAACCCTAAACCCTAAACGCTAAACCCTATAAACTAAACTATAAACCCTAGAATTTTATAACATTTTAAAAGCATTTTGTAACTTTTATTTACATGTTTATTAAAAAAAATTACTAAATTATTATAAACCTTAAACCATACACCGTAAAACCTAAACCCAAAAACCTAAACCCTAAACCCTAAACCCCAAGCCCTAAAACCTAAACCATAAACCCTAAGAATTTTATGATAGTTTAAGAAGAATTTTGTAACTTTTATTTAAGTGTTTATTAAAAGAATTTTATAATGTGTTATAAACCCTAAACCCTAAACCCTAAACCCTAGACCCTAACCATTTTATAAATTTTAAAAATTGTTATGTAACTTTTATTTAAGTGTCTATTAAAAGCATTTACCAAAATTTTGTAGACCCTAAACACTAAACCGAAAAACTAAACCCAAACTCCAAACCTTAAACCCTAAACCCTAAGCCCTAAACCAGAAATCCCAAACCCTAAACCCTAAACGCTAATCATTTTATAGCAATTTAAAAAGTATTTTTCACACTTTTAATTAAGTGTTTATTAAAATAATTTACTAAATTCTTATAAACCCTAAACCCTAAATCATAAAGACTAAACCCTAAACTCTAAGCCCACCTTAAACCGTAAACCCCAAACCGTGATCAATAAACCATAAACACTAAGCATGTTATAACATTTTAAAAAGTGTTTCGTAATTTTTATTTAAGTGGTTATTAAAAGAATTTACTAAAGTTTTATAAAACCTCAACCTTAAACTCTAAACAATAAATCCTAAACCCTAAACCCTAAACTCTAAACCCTAAACCGTAAACCTTAAACTATAAACCCTAATAAGTTTAAAAAGCATATTGTAACTTCTAATTAAGTGTTTATTAAAATCATTTACTAATGTGTTATAAACCCTAAACCCTAAACTCTAAACACCAAACCCCAAACCATAAACCCTAAACTCTAAACCCTAAGCATTTTATAACATCTTAAAAAAATTTCTAACTTTTATTCAAATATTTATTAAGAGCATTTACTAAAATCTTATGAACCCTAGAATCTTAACCCTGAAACGTGAGCAATTCATAACATTTTAAAAAGTGTTTTTTAACTTTTATTTAAGTGTTTATTATAAGAATTTACTAAAGTCTTATAAGCCCTAAACCTTAAGCATTTTATAGCATTCTAAAAAGAGTTTTGTAACTTTTACTTAAGTTTTTATCATATAAATTTACTAAGGTGTTATAAACCCTATCCCGTAAAAACTAAACCCTAAACCGGAAAACCTAAACCCTAAATGCTAAAACATAAGCCTTTTATAACATTTCGAAAAGCGTTTTGTAACTTTTATTTAAGTGTTTATTAAATTTTTTTACTAAAGTGCTCCAAACCCTAAACCCTAAAGCGTCAAACCCAAACCCTAAACCCTATACCTTATAACCTAAAACCTAAACCCTAAGCATTTCATAACATTTTAAAAAGTGTTTTGTAACTTTTTTTACGTGTTTATTAAAATAATTTACTAAATTGTTATAAACTTTAAACCCTAATCCTTAAGACCTAAACCTAATTAATTTATAACATGTTAAAGAGTGTTTTGTAACTTTTATTTAAGTTTATACTAAAATCATTTACTAAATTGTTATAAACCCTAAACCCTAAATGCTAAAGCCGAATAATTTTATAACATTTTAAAAACTATTTGTAAATTTTATTTAAGTGCTTATTAAAAGAATTTACCTAAATGTTATAAACCCTAAATCCTAAACCCTAAACCCCAAACACTAATCCCTAAACCATAAAACCTAAAACTTTTATCAGTATCTATAATAAGGGAAGACCACACGTAGGTATGTGAGTGTATGAGGAAGAAAACCCTAAACCGTCAACCCTTGTTTTCCGACCCTTATTCATAAGCCTTTTTCCTTTTATTTATTTTTCTTCATAACTCCTCAAGGCTCCATGGGATGAATTCATTAAGCGTAATATGTAGCAGTTGATACCCGCTTAACGTGGATGGTTCGTCCCTACACCATAAACCCTACACCCTCAACCCCAAACCCTAAACCCCAAATCCTAAGCAATAAACCCTAATCATTTTATAAAATTTTAAAAAGTGTTTTGTAGCTTTTATTTATGTGTTTATTAAAACAATTACTAAGGTCTTATAAACACGAAACCATGAACCCTAAACAAAAAAACTTAAAACTTGAAACCTAAGAATTTTATAAAGTGTTATAAAACCTAAACCCTAAATCCTAATCCGTAAAGCCTAAACCGCAAACACTTAACCCTAAACCCTAAACCCTTAACACGAAACCTTGAATCCTAAAACCTATATTCTAAGCCCCAAACCCTAAGCCCTACAAATTTTCTAATAATTTTAAAAATGTTTTGTAACTTTTATTCAAGTGTTTACTAAAAATGTTTACTAAGGTTCTATAAACCCTAAACCCTAAACTGTAAACCATAAACCCCTAACGCTAAACCTTAAACTGTAAGCCCTAAAACCTACATATTTTATAACATTTTAAAAAGTGTTTTGCAACTTTTATTTAAATGTTTATTAAAATCATTCACTAAAGTGTTACTATCCATGAACCCTAAACTCTAAACCTTAAATCCTAGAATTAAAACTGTAAACCCTCAACATTTTATAGCATTTTCAAAATGGTTTTGTCACTTTTATCTAAGTGTTTATTAAAAGAATTTACTAAAGTGTTAGAAACCCTAAACCCTAAACACTAAGAGTTTTATAAACCTTAAACACTCTACCCTAAACCCTAAACCCTAAACCCCAAACCCTAAACTCTACACCATAAACCCCAAACCCTAAACGCTAAACCTTAAAGGCTAAAGAGTAAATGCTAAGAATTTTATAACATTTTAAAAAGAGCTTTGTAAATTTTATTTAATTATTTACTAAAATATTTTATTGAAGTATTATAAACCCTGAATTCAAAACCGTAAACCCTATACGCAAAACCCCAAACAATAAACCTCAAACCCTTAACTCTAAACCATAAACACTAAGCATTTTATAACATTTTAAAAAGTAGTTTGTAACTATTATTCAAGTGTTTATTAAAAGCGTTTACTCAATTGTTATAAACTCTAAACCTGAAACCCGAAAACATAAAGCCTAAAGCATAAACCCTAAATCCTAAGAATTTTATAACATTTTGAAAATCATTTTGTAACTTTTATATAATTATTTATTAAAAGCATTTACTAAAGCGTTATAAACCGTAAAACCTAAACTCTAAACCCTAAAACCTAAACCTCAAACCCGAAATCAAAACCCAAAACCCTAAACCCTAAGCATTTTATAACAATTTAAAAATCTTTTTGGAACTTTTACTTAAGACTTTATTAAAAGAATTTACTAAGGTCATATAAACCCTAAACCCTAGATCCAAAAGGCCAAACCGTAAACACTAAACCCTAGGAATTTTATATCATTTTAAAAGGAATTTTGTAACTTTTACTTAAGCCTTGATTAAAACAATTTACTAAAGTCTTATAAACCATAAACCCTAAATGCTAAACCACTCTTAACACCAAACCCTAAGCGTTAAACCCTAAATCCTTGTCATTTTATAACATTTTAAAAGTAATTTTGTAAATTTTATTATAACGTTTATTAAAATAATTTACTAAGTGTTATAAACTGTCAACACTGAACCCTAAACTGTAAACTCAAACGTGAAACCCTAAACTCTAAACATTAAATCCTAAACTCTAAGGATTTTATTACACTTTAAAAAGTGTTTTGTAACATCTATTTATGTTTTTATTAAAATCATTTACTGAACCCCTATAAACCCTAAACCTTAAACCCTAAACCCCAAACCCTAAACTCTAAAACATGAACCCTAAACCCCAAACCCCAAACCCTAAATACCAATCGTTTTGTAACATTTTAAAATGTCTTTTGTAACTTCCATTTAAGTGTTAATTAAAAGCATTTTATCAAGTGTTATAAACCCTAAACCTTATACACTAAAACCTAAACCCTAAACCCTAAACTCTAACTATTTTATAACATCTTGAAAAGTGTTTTGTAACTTTTATGTAACTTTTTATTAAAATAATTGACTAAATTGTTATATACCCTTAAACCTAAGCCCTAAACCCTATACCCTAAACCATAACCATTTTAAAATATTTAAAAATCATTTTGTACCTTTTATTTAAGTGTCTATTAAAATAATTTACTAAGGTGTTATAAAACCTAAACCCTAAGCCCCAGACACTACACCTCAAACCCTAAAACCTAAACCCTATGTATTTTATAACATTTTAAAAATAATTTTCTAAATTTTATTTATGTGTTTTTTAAAAGCATTTACTAAAGTGTTATAAACCCTAAAACCTAAACCCTAAGCATTTTACAACATTTCACAAAGTGTTTTGTAACTTTAATTTAAGTGTTTATTAAAATCATTTACTAAAGTGTTATAATCCTTAAACCATAGAGTGGAAACCATAAACCCTAAACCTTCAAACCCTAAAACCTAAACCGTAATCATTTTATAATATTTTAAAAAACATAAATCCTAAACCATAAACCATTTCATAAATATTTGAAAGAATTTACTAAAGTGTTAAAAATCCTAAACCCTAAACCCTAAACCATAAACCCTCAAGCCTAAACCCTAAATACTAATTTTGATTATGATATTTTAAAAATTATTTTGTAACTTTACTGTTACAAATCCTAAACCATAAACGCTAAACCATAAACCCTAAAACCTAAACCTTGAACCCGAAACCCTAAATCCCAAACCGTAAACCCCAAAGGGTAAACCCTAAACACTAAGAATTTTATAACATTTTAGAAAGTGTTATGTAACTTTAGTTTAACTGTTTATTAAAATAATTTAGGAAAGTGTTATAAAACATAAACCCTAAACCCCAAACCCTATATCTTAATGTTTAAAGCCTAAATAATAAACCCTAAAATCATTTACTAAGATCTTATCAACCCTAAACCCTAATCCCTAAACCTGAAACCGTAAAACCTAAGGATTTTATAACATTCTAAAAATTGTTTTGTAGCTTTTATTTAAGTGTTTACTAAAACTATTTACTAAAGTGCTATAAACCCTAAACCCTTAATCCCTAAACCCTTATCCTTAAACCCAAATCCCAAACCCTAAACTCTAAAATACCCTAAACCCTAAATAAGAAAAGGCCTAAAAAAGCCATAAACCATAAAAACCCTAAACTCTAAAAAACCATAAACCCTAGAAAACCCTAAAACCTAAAAAACCCTAAATCCTAAAAACCCCAAAAAACCCTAAACCCTAAATATCCTTTATTTGGATTTTTTTATAAGTGTTTATTTAAAGAATTTATTAAAGTATTATAAACCATAAATCCTAAACACTAATACCCACACCCCCAACCTAAAGCCTAAACCCTAAACCAAAGGCACTTTATAACATTTTAACTCCCAAACCCTAAACACTAAGTATTTTATAACATTTTAACAACCGCTTGTAACTTTCTTTAATTGTTTATTTAAAGAATTTACTAAATTGTTATAAACTCTAAACCCTAAGAATTTTATTACAATTTAGTAAGAATTTTGTAACAATTTAAAACCCCAAACCCTAAACATTTTATAACATTTTAATAAGTGTTTTGTAACCTTTTTTAAGTGATTATTAAAAGCATTTATGAAAGTGTTATAAACGCTAATCCTAAAACCTACACCCTAAGAAATTTATAAAATTTTAACAAGAGTTTTGTAGCTTTTTTAAGAGTGTTTATTAAAGGAATTTAGTAAAGTGTCCCTCAAAACTAAACCCTATGCATTCTATAAATCTTTAGCAAGTGTTTTGTAACTTTTCTCCAAGTGTTTATTAAAATAAATTATTGAAGTGTTACAAGAGCTAGACCCTAAACCGTAAACACTAAGCATTTTAAAAAGCATTTTGTAACTTTTTTTAAGTGTTTATAAAAGGAATTTACTGAAGTCTTGTGAATCCTAAGCCCTAAACCTTAAGCATTTTATAACATTTTAAACCCTAAACCTAAAATCTAAGCATTCAATGACACTTTAACAAACTTTTTTAACTTTTTTTGAAGTGCTTATTAAGAGGATTTATTAAAATGTTATAAACCCTAAATCATAAACCGTAACCATTTATAACATTTTAAACCCAAAACGAGAAACCCTAAAGCCTAAAATCTAAACCCTAAGTATTTTATAACATTTTAACAAACATTTTCTTACTTTTTTTTAGTGTTTATTGAAATAATTTACTAGTGTTATAAACCCTAAACCCCAAACCATGAGCATTTTATAGAATTTTAAATCCTAAATGCTAAATCCTAAGAATTTTATAACATTTTAACAAGCTTTTTTTTACTTTTTTTATGTTATTATTAAAAGAATTATCAAATTGTTATAAATCCCAAACCCTAAACCATAAACCTATCCCTAAATGCTAAGAATTTAACAACATTTTAAAATACATTTTTGTAACTTTTTTAAGTGTTTATTAAAAGTATTTAATAATGTTTTATAACCCTAAACCCTAAACACTAAACCATAAACCCCAAACACCAAACACTAAACCCTAAAACCGAGGAATTTTATGACCTATTAAAAATAGTTTTGTAACTTTTATTTAAGTGTTTATTAAAAGAATTTACTAAGGTGTTATAAAACCAAACCTTAAACCCTAAACCCCAAACCCTAAACCCTAAGCCCTAATAAATTAACAAATTTTTAAAAAGTAGTTTCTAACCTTTTTTAAGTGTTTACTAAAAGCACTTAAAAAAAATTTATGAACCCTAAACCCTAAACCCCAAACCCTAAACCCTAAACCCTATAAACTAAACCCTAAATCGTAAGCATTTTATAACATTTTTAAAAGTGTTTTATAACTTTTGTTTAAGTGTTTATTAAAAGAATTTACTAAATTGTTATAAACCTTAAACCATATACCCTAAAACCTAAATGCCAAAATCTAAAGCCTAAACCCTAACTGCTAAACCCTAAACCCTAAACCCAATTTTATAACAGTTTAAGACGAATTTTGTAACTTTTATTTAAATGTTTATTAAAAGAATTTACTAAACTGTTATAAACCCCAAACCATAAAACAAAAACCCTAAACCCTAAACACAAAGTCATAAACCCTAAACCCCAAAACCTAAACCCTCAACCCTATATCCCAAACCCCAAACCCTACACCCTAAACTATAAACCCTAAACCCTAACCATTTTATAACATTTTAAAAAATGTTTTGTAACTTTTATTAAGTTTTTATTAAAAGAATTTACCAAAATGTTGTAGGCCATAAACACTAAACCCTAAACCTAAATCCAAAACCCCAAACCTCAAACCCTAAGACCTAAACCCTAAACCTTAAACACTAATCATTTTATAACATTTGAAAAAGTATTTTGAAACTTTTATTTAAGTGTTTTTTAAAATAATTGATAAAGTCTTATAAATCCTAAACCCTAGCATCTAACCCCAAATCTAATACCATAAATCATAACCCTAAACCCTAACCTTAAACCCTAAACCACAGATCGTGAATATTAAAACCCTAAACCCTCAACATTTTATAACATTTTAAAAATCATTTTGTAATTTTTATTTAAGTGTTTATTGAGAATTATTTACTAAAGTGTTATAGACCCTCATAAACCACAAACCCTAGACCCTAAACCCTAAACTCTAAACCCTAAACCCTAAACGTTAAACCCTAATAATTTTATAACATTTTGAAAGTTATATTGCAACTTCTACTTAAGTGTTTATTAAAATCATTTACTAAAGTGTTATAAACCATAAACCCTAAACTCTAAACACCAAAGCCCAAACCTTAAACCATAAGCCCTAAACCCTAAGCATTTTATAACATCTAAAAAAAATTGTAACTTTTATTTAAATGTTTATTAAGAGGATTTACTAAAATCTTATAAACCCTAGACTCTTAACCCTAAACTCTAAGCAATTTATAACATTTTAAATTGTGTTTTTTAACTTTTATAAAAGTGTTTATTATAAGAATTTACTAAATTCTTATAATATCTAAACCCTAAGCATTTTATAGCATTCTAAAAAGACTTTTGTAACATTTACTTAAGTTTTTATCAAAATAATTTACTAAGTTCTTTTGAACCCTAAACCTTACACCTTAAGCATTTTATAACATTTTAAACCCAAAACAATAAACCCTAAAGCCTAAACTCTAAACCCTAAGTATTTTATAACATTTTAACAAACGTTTTCTTACTTCTTTTAAAGTGTTTATTAAAATCATTTACTAAGCATTTTATAACATTTTAACAAGTGTTTTGTAACTTTTTTTAATGTTCTTATTAAAATAATTTATCAAAGTGTTATAAATCCCAAACTCTAAACCATAAACCCTATCCCTAAACAATAAGAATTTTATAACATTTTAAAATAAATCTTTGTAACTTTTTAAAGTGTTTATTGAAAGCATTTAATAATGTGTTATCACGCTAAACCCTCAACCCTAAGGATTTTATAACATTTTAACAAGAGTTTTGTGATTTTTGTTTCAGTGTTTATTAAAATAATTTACTAAATTGGCATAAACCCGAAACCCTAAACCTTAAACACTAAACAATAAACCACTAAACCCAAACCCTAAACCCTAAAACCTAAGCATTTTCTGATCTATTAAAAATAATTTTATAACTCTTATTTAAGTGTTTATTAAAAGAATTTACTATGGTGTTATAAAACCTAAACCCTAAACCCTAAACAATATAAACTACACCTAAACCCTAAGAATTTTATAACATTTTTAAAATCATTTTGTAACTTTTATTCCAGTGTTTATTAAAGGAATTTACTAAATTGTTATAAACCTTAAGCCATACACCCTAAAACCTGAACCTCAAAACCTAAACTTTAAACATTATACCCGAAGACCTAAACCCTAAACCATAAGCCCTATCCCTAAACACTAAGATTTTATAACATTTTAGAATTATTTTTTGTAACTTTTATTCAAGTGTTTATTTAAATAATTTACTATGGTGTTATAAACCTAAATTCCCAACTCTAACCATAAGCCTCCTTAATCATTTATAAACATTTTAAAAAAGTGTTTTGTAACCTTTTTTTAAGTGTTTATTTAAAAAGCAATCTTAATAAATTTTTATAAACCTAAGGCCATAAAAACCCTATAAACTAAATTCTAAACTCCAAGCCCTAAACCCTAAACCATAAACCCGAAGAATTTGATAATATTTTAAGTAGAATTTTGTAACTTGTATTTACGTGTTTATTAAAAAAATTTACTAAAGTTTTATAAACCATAAATCATAAACACAAAACCCTAAACCCTAAACACAAAAACATAAACCCTAAACCCGAAAACCTAAATCCTAAACCCTAAACCCAAAACTCTAAACCCTAAACCCTAATCCATAAACCCTAATCCATAAACCCTAAACCCTAAAAATTTTATAACATTTTAAAACTTATTTTGTAACTTTTATTTAAGTTTTTATTAAAATCATTTACCAAAATGTTATAGTCCCTAAATACTAAACCCTGAACCTAAACCAAAATCCCCAAACCTTAAACCCTAAACCCTAAACCCTAAACCTTAAATCCCAAACCCTAAACCATAAACCATAAACCATAAACCGTAAATCACAAACCATAAACCCTAAACCCCAATCATTTTTATAACATTTTTCAAAAAGTATTTTGAAACTTTATGTTAAGTGTTATTAAGGGCAATTTAATAAAGTCTTATAAAACCTAAACCTTAAGCATTTTATAACATTTTAAGAAGTGTTTTGTAATTTTTATTTAAGTGTTTACTAAGAGAATTTACTAAAGTGTTATAAACCCTCAACCCTAAACTGTAAACCACAAACCCTAAACCCTAAACTCTAAACGTGAAATGCCAAACCCTAAACCCTTAACTCTAAGCCCTAACCCCCAAACCCTAAACCCTAAAAGCTTAACTCCAATAGTTTTATAACATTTTAAAAAACATATTGTAACTTCTATTTAAGTGTTTATTAAAATCATTTACTAAAGTGTTATAAACCCAAAACCCTGAACTCTAAACACCAAACCCAAATCAGAAACCCTAAAGCCAAAACTCTATACCCTAAGTATTTTATAACATTTTAACACGTGTTTTCTTCCTTTCTCTAAGTGTTTATTAAAATAATTTACTAAAGTGTTATAAGCCCTAAACCCTAAATGCTAAACCATGAACATTTTATAGAATTCTAAATCCTAAACCCTAAATCCTAAGTATTTTATAACATTTTAACAAGTGTTTTGTAACTTCTTTTATGTTCTTATTAAAAGAATTTATCACAATGTTATACATCCCAAACCCTAAACCCTAAACCGTATCCGTAAACACTATGAATTTTATAGCCTTTTAAAATACATTTTGTCACTTTTTTAATTGTTTATTAAAAACATTTAATAAAGTGTTATAACCCTAAACCGTAAACCCTAAGCATTTTATAACATATTAACAATAGTTTTGTAACTTTTATTTAAGTGTTTATTAAAATAATTTACTAAATTTTTATAAACGTTAAATGATACACCCTAAATCCTAAACCCCAAAACCTAAACTCTGAACCCTAAACCCCAAGAACTAAACCGTAAACCATAAACCCTAAGAATTTTATAGCAGTTTAAGAAGAATTTTCTAACTTTTATTTAAGTTTTTATCAAAAGAATTTATTAAAGTGTTATAAAACCTAAACCATAAACATGAAAACCTAAACACGAAACCTCAATAAGTAAACTGTAAAACGTAAACCCCAAACCAAAACCCTAAACATTCAATGATATTTTAACAAGATTTTGATTTTTCTAACTTTTTTTGAATTGTTTATTAAAAGAATTTACTAAAATGTTATAAACCTTAAATCCTAAACCCCAAGCCCTAAACCTTAAACCATAAACCTTAAGAATTTTATAACATTTTAAGAAGAATTTTGTAACTTTTATTTATGTGTTTATTAAAAGAATTTCTAAAGTGTTATAAACCCTAAACCATAAACAAAAAACCCAAAACCCTAAACACAGAAACATAAACACTAAAACCCAAAACCCCAAACCCCAAACCAAAAACCCTAATCTGTGAACCCTAAATCATAACCATTTTATAACATTTTTTTTTTATTTTGTAACTTCTATCTAAGTTTTTATTAAAAGAATTTACCAACATGTTGTAGACGCCAAGAACTAAACCCTAAATCTAATCCGAAAAACCCAAATCTTAAAACCTATATCCTAAACCTCAAACCCTAAATCCAAGTATTATAAAACCTAAACCCTATCATCTAAACCCCAAACCCTAAACCTAAATCATGAACCCTAAACGCTAAACCTTAAACCATAAACCACAAACCGCGAAGATTAAACCCTAAGCCCTCAACATTTATAACATTTTAAAAAGCGTCTTGTAATTTTTATTTAAGTGTTTATTAAAATAATTTTCGAAATGTTATAAACCCTCAACCCTAATTGTAAACATTAACCTAAACCCTAACCTAAAAATCTAAACCTTGAAATGCTTAAACGTAAAGGGTAAAATGTTTACCCTAAACTCTAACCCAAACCCTAATAATTTTATTTAACATTTAAAATATTTAACTTCTATTTAAGTGTTTATTAATCCTTTACTATTTGTTATAAACCTAAAACAACTCTAAACACCAAACCCCAACCATTTAAACCCTAAACCCTAAGCAATTTATAATAGTTTAAAAAGTGTTTTTAACTTTTATTTAAGTGTTTATTATAAGAATTTACAAAGTCTTATAAACCCTAAACCTTAACCATATTATAGAATTCTAAAAATTCTTTTGTAACTTTTGCTTAAGCTTTTATCCAAATAATTTACTAACGTCTTGTCAACCCTAAACCCTAAACCTTAAGTATTTTATAACATTTTATACCCTAAGCATTCAATGAGATTTTAACAATATTTTCTTAACTTCTTTTGAAGTGTTTATTAAAATCATTTACTAAAATGTTATAAACCATAAATCCTAAACCGTAATAATTTTATAATGTTTTAAACCGAAAACCGGAAACCCTAAAGCTCAAAGTCTAAACCCTAAGTATTTTATAAAATTTTAACAAGCGTTTCTTGCTTTTTCAAGTGTTTATTAAAAGCCTTCACTAAAGTGTTATAAACACTAATACCTAAACCCTAAACCATGAGAATTTAATAGAATTCTAAATCCTAAAACCTATCCCTAAACACTAAGAATGTTATAAGGTTTTAAAATACATTTTATAATATCTTATAAAGCCTAAACCCAAAGCATTTTACAGCATTTTAACCAGAGTTTTGTAACTTATGTTTAAGT
Source organism: Pinus taeda (assembly GCA_000404065.3). Lineage (NCBI taxonomy): Eukaryota > Viridiplantae > Streptophyta > Pinopsida > Pinales > Pinaceae > Pinus > Pinus taeda. The sequence goes on from APFE031305927.1 coordinate 14,127, forward strand.
GTTTCTTAAAATAATTTACTAAGGTGTTATAAAACCTAAACCCTAAACCCTAAACACTAAACCCTAAATCCTAAACCCCAAACCCTAAACTCTAAACCCTAATAATTTAATAACATTTTAAAAAGCGTTTTGTAACTTTTTTTAAGTTTTTATCAAAATCGCTTAATAAATTTTTGTAAACCCTAAACTCCAAACCCTAAACCCTAAACAATAAACCCTAAACCCTATAAACTAAACCCTAAAGTGTAGTCATTTTATAACATTTTTAAAAGCGTTTTGTCACTTTTACTTAAGTGTTTACTAAAACAATTTACTAAATTGTTATAAACCTTAAACCATATATAAAAAAAACCTAAACCCCAAAATCAAAACCCTAAACCCTAAAATCCAAGCCCTCAACCCTAAACTATAAACCCTAAGAATACTATAATAGTTTAAGAAGAATTTTGTAACCTTTATTTAAGTGTTCATTAAAAGTATTTACTAAAGTTTTGTAAACCCTAAGCCATAAACACAAAACCCTAAACCTTAAATAGAAAAACATAAACCCTAAACCCCAAAAGTTAAAGCCTAAACCCTAAACTCCAAATCTCAAACCTTAAACCCTAAACCCTAACCTATTTATAACATTTTAAAAATTGTTTTGTAACTTTTTTTTAAATGTTTATTAAAAGAATTTACCAAAATGTTGTAGACCCTAAATACTTAACCTTAAACCTAAACCCAAAATCCTAAACGTTAAACCTTAAACCTTAAACCCTAAACCCTAAATCTCAAACCATGAACCCTAAAACCTAATCATTTTATAACATTTTGAAAATTATTTTGAAACATTTATTTAATGTTTATTAAAACCATTTAATAAAGTCTTATAAACCCTAACCCCAAACCATGAACATTAAACCCTAAACCCTAAGCATTTTATAACATTTTAAAAAGAGTTTTGTAATTTTTATTTAAGTGTGTATTAATAGAATTTACTAAAGTGTTAAAAAACCTAAACCCTAAACTATAAAACAAAAACCCAAAACCCTAAACACTAAACTTTAAACCTGAAACCCTAAACACTAAAACCTAAAATCTAAACCCTAAACCGTAAGTCCTTGACTGAGAACTCTATCTCTCATTATATCAGAGCATAATGTTGGAAATACCAATGATTATAAACATGTTAATCATTGTCTCTAAAGGTACATTCGCACCTAGGTGTTCAGTGAGTATAACCTTATAGGACTATTCCTATCTTTGGTTCCGAGCCCTAAAATAATATAGGTCCTCTTTCCTACTCTCATCTTGGATGCCCTACATATCCTCAAAGAGCCTCAGATGCCAGATGATTACCCAACCCTCCATTATTTCTTCCAAAGTAAATACAAGAATTTTGTGCTTAGATTTCACTTCATGGCCTTCACTTAGACTTACGATTTTTAGTCTTGGTCTAGTGCATGACACATGAAATAGAAAAACACAACTGTCACTCCCTTTTAATAAGGGGTGATGTAATCCAAGCTCCCTCTTAGCAAAGGTGGTGGTGGTGGTGGTGAAGGCGAAGTAGAAGGTAGAGGAGGAGGTGGAGGAGGAGACGGAGTAGGAGGAGGAATGGAAGGAGGTGCTAGCAGTGGACGATGTCGAGGTGGACGATGAGAAAGAGGTGGAGGTAGAGGCAGTGGAAGTGGTAGTGGTGGTGGTGATGGAGGATGAGGAGGAGGAGGAGGAGGAGGAGGAGGAATATGATAAGGTAGTTGAGGAGGAGGTGGAGGTGGTGGTGGAGGTCGAGAAGAAGAAGGAGGTGGAGGGTGTGGTTCAGCTAAAGGAGGAGGAGGAAGAGGAGGAGGTCATGTTGTTAGTGGAGGAGGTGGTGGAGTTTTTGGATGAGGAGGCATAGGCAGTGATGGATGAGGAGGCGGAGGTGGAGGACAAGGAGCAGGAGGAGGTGGAGGTTGAGGTGATGGAGGAGGTGGACGGAAAGGAGGAGGAGATAGAGGAGGAGGGGGTGGTGGTGGAGAAGTAGGTGGACATGGAGATGTAGGAGGAGGAGGTGGACATGGAGGTGGAGGAAGAAGAGGAGGATGAAGTAGGGAGGAGGAGGAGGAGGATGAAGTAAAGGAGGAGGAGGAGGTGGTTGAGGTGGATAAGTGGGAGGACAAAGTGGAGGTGCAGGAGGAGGAGGAGGTGGTGGAGGTATAGGTGGAGGTGGAGGAGGAAGAGATGAAGGAGGAGGATGACAAGAGTATGGAGGAGGGGGATGAGGTTGAAGACGAGGAGGATGTGGAAGTGGAGGTGGAGGTGGAGGTGGAGGATCATTGGAGGATGAGGTGACGGTGGAGGTGGAGGTTGAGGTGGCTGAAGAGGTGAAGTCGGAGGTGGAGGTTTAGCTTGAGAAGGAGGAGGAGGAAGTGGAGGAGGAGGAGGTGGTGGTGGACGAGATGGAAGTGGAGGTGGAGGAGGAGAAGGAGGAAAAGGAAGAGGGGTTGGAGGAGGTGGAGGTGGAGTTGGAGGTGGTGGTGGATGATGAGGAGGAGGAGGAGACAAAGGCGGAAGTGGAGGAGGAGGAGGAGGAGGTGGTGGTGGTGGATGAGGTGCCAGAGTAGGAGGAGGAGTAGGATGTGGAGGCGTAGTTGTTGGAGGAGGCAGAGGCAGAGGAGGTCGAGGAGGAGGTGGAGGCTAAGGATGAAGTAGAGGAAGAGGCGGATTTCAAGGTGGGGGAAGAGGAGATGGTGGAGTTGGAGAAGAAGAAGGAGGAGGAGGTGGTGGTGGAGGTGGAGTTGGAGGAGGTGGTGGAAGAGGAGGAGGAGGAGGAGGAGAAGATGGTGGAGGAGGTGGAGGTGGAGGTGGATATATGGAAGTTAATTTAAGATTTATGTCTTATATTCAAATAAATTGTCACTCTCTTTTGCACTGTTGGAAATGAAAACTACAATTTCATGAATCTAGAACATATCTCTTCACATACATACTATCTTACTATTAAATGATAAGTAATTCATTTAGAAATATTTCCTCTATTCACAAATATAGTCATTCACATACATGAAATTTCTTTTATGTTTAGATCTGATATCTCGGCCAAGAATTTGAAGCATTTATCAAGATCAAAAATTTTGAGTTTATTTTTTTTAAACCTTTTCTTTTTCTGTAAAACACTTATAGTTCTACTTTTACTTTTCAATGAACCATTTGTTAGGGAATGATTGGTTTCATCTAATTATCATTGATTTAAAAATCGTTGGGTTAAATTTAACGTTGTTACTTGAATACGAAGCCTTATGTTCTTCTTAGTTTATGTTTGCTTGAGAAACATAGGATATTAGGAATCATATATGGATTTGTTTATTATTTTGGTATTCTTCATATTTTGTGTAATTATTATTTGGTGTAATCACATAGAGATGACATGAATATCTAATGTGTACTCATATAATATAAATAGAAAAAATATTATAGTATTGTAAACTTTTGAAGGAATCACTTCATTAGACATAGTAAGAAGTAAATATATTGTATAAATTGTCCTTATGAATAAAAAGAAATATTTACACTATTGGGGCCATAAGACAACCAAAACTATTTTATAAAAATTAAATATTTTCATTAACAAAGAGGGTAAATCCGTTGAATTTTAATCAATATACATACATTTTTTTAAGTGTCATGCATTTTTGGAAAAGAACTAGATATATAAGGGTTTTAGTTAAACTCAAACAACATCAAATTTCCTTACAGCCAACATCAAGTGAAAATGGAAACTGACATCAAAACCTTGTAAAGAGGAAGCATTTGATAAGTACTTGAAGGCTAAATCATAGGTGGAAAAACTTGCATGAATTTTGATTCCAAAACAATGTCACCAGATCACCCAAGTTGGTCATAGACTAATGTACACACACAAGAAAGGAATTCCTCTGTTTGAATTGGAATCACTTTAAATTAATTAGGTAAAGAACATTATAGAAGGTTTTGAGATAACTAGAGTCTAACCTTAGTAATATAGATGAAATCCTTCAATCCGATGCTTTGTTTTAAACGAAATAACATTAGTATTGTACATATATGCTTTTAAAAATAAAAATTATATCGAGATGAGAACCAAGATACAATTTAATCATAGAGTGAGAATTCTATAAAGATTGTACAATATTGGAAGGAACTCAGTGTATGAAGGGTAGTTCATTTTGAAATCATTAAGAAAAGTAGAAATTACCCTGAAATCCTTTTAGGAAACCAAAACCAACTTATGATACATCACAACCACAAGGTAAGAAGTAAAAACTTACAATAATATACGAAATATGCAAGAATGGCTATACTATAATAAACATAAGTGAATATAGAGGAAGCAAAGACATTGTGATGTCTTAGTGAAGGATTTCATCCATACCACATTTTACAAGGACTCTTTTTCTAAGAGCGTGAGATGGAAATAATTTTTTCACATACATTACACACAAAATCAAATAATCCCAAAACATCAATGTTCTGTTTTTGAAAAACCTCATTGAGAGAACTATATTCAATAAAGTAATGTTCATTCTTTCAACTACTTAGTTTTGTTGAGAATTGTATGGAAGTATGCTCTTATGTTGAATCTCGTGCTTGCAAATATATTTTTCATATTCATTAGATTACATTATATTCCATTAATGGTATGAATAGAGCCAATGTGTGATTATGCTTCATATCCAATCCATACATGGAAATCCTTAAATGTTTTGAAAGCTTGAGATTTAATTTTTAGTAAGTACACCCAACACATTCTAGTGTAATCATCAACATAATATTTTGTATGCTTATTTTCATTACCATAATTAAAATGCATAGGACCACACAAACCCAAATATATATGTCCAAATTTTCTATATGAATGAAGGGGCCTTGCAAGTCATTGTGAACAACAAGCAAGTGGCAAATGATTATGCATAATTATAGACCCATATAAATAAGAAAGTTTAAAATCCCGCATATATTTATTAGGGTACTCAATTAACATATTTAATGCTTAAAGTGGTTAGGTATAACAAAAGAAACATGTTGAGTTACCATCCTCTAGGAGTTAAATCACCCTTGATGAGGAAGGGGCGTGCCTAAGTAAAGCGAAAAATGAGATAATATTGACGGATATTCTATGAGGTCTTGGTAGAATAAACAATGTTCCAATGTAAATAAGCCTAATAATTTTCCATGTAGTAGAGAAATTTATTGGGGGTAATATTTCGAGGTTTTTCAAAATAAAAATAAAAATATTTGTCAATTTTGACATTTTTTAAATTTAGTTTTAAATTTATATGCTCAAAGTTTATACTTTAAAATTATTTTAACTTAAAAAATAATAAAAATCTCAATATTTTATGGAAATATCATTAGACATTTAAAATTACTCGATTAAGGAGTACTAATTTGGAAAGGTTTATAAGCTTAAATAAATTTCCATTTGAAAGTTTTGCTACTAGATAGAACCCTTTGAGAAGAAAGAAAAAACATGTCATACTTGTGCAAAATATATAGAAGAATTAAGTGATTAAAAGAGAAGATAACATGAGAAATTCTTGAATAAAACTAACATATGGGGAATAACTAACAAGGAATAAAGTTGTGGGTCATTTAATGTTTGCATGTTGTGAGGCATTGTGACATAGTACTCATGAAAATCCTCAATGCTAAGGGCGTGTCCATTTAATGATACTTTTTTATTTGAAATGATTAAGGAAAATTTAGGATGCATAAATGTAATAATATTATAATTTAGTGAAAGAAACATTGTACTCTTCTCTTATTTCGCTCAAGTTTTTTATGCATGTCCAGGTTTATCTCACCTTCATGGCTTATTTTGATAACAAGGAGAACTAAGGAATTTGTCATTGTACATATATAATAAAAATATGATCATTCTTAGTAGAATAGTTGCAATAGTAGGTGATGTAGGTGTTACCTATCCTAAACAAGGTGTAATGTTGAACAATTATCTCCTTATTAATGAAAAGTATTACCTCTCTCATTCAATGTATATCTATTTTATTATATTTCCATTTATTTTAATTTTTTCTAAAAATATATTTATTAATTTGTCAATAAGATCAAAAAATATATTTTTATATTGTATTACCATTCGCTTCCAAATCGCATGCAAGGTGTCTTGCATATCTCACATTCATTCAAAGGTGGATTTTCATGAATAATGAGGTTAAATAAAGCATTAATATTTGTATAATGCTTTCAATATATTTTGATTTGTATCCTTTAAATTCCATTCCTAAAGAAGTAAATGTGAATGCATTTGAGATTTGCATAAATTTGATAGAAAAATATCACACAGACTGTACATATAGTGAAAATAATTGCAATTGAACTCAACAACAACTTATATTTCAATACAAAGCCTCAAATTTATTAGAATTGATTAGACAAATTGAACAAAAACAAAACAAAACAAAATATGTATATCCATATTACAAATATATATATTTAAGTAATATTAAATAAATATTGTGATTAAAGAAAAATGGGAAATACATAATTTCCCACATTTGAAAATACATATAAAATAATTGTGAAAACATATTTATGATTCCTTAATTATGTTAGTTGATGTGTGTATACCTTATAATAGGATTCTACAATTTTAATTTAATTATCAATAATCAATAGGTTGATGCTAGAGATTAAATAATCAATAATTAATATTTTTAATATTGTTCATTAATAGAAGGTTGGGATTTATTTAAAATTTAGTTATGATATCTATTCATTTTCAGTTCAATTAAAAAAATGGTTTCAGCATTAATTTCAAATACACTATATATATAGAATATTTTGACTATAAAATGATTTACTAGTTTTATTATAGCTATTGTGACCATATAATTAAATGGATTGAAAATTGGTATATCCATCAATTTATGATAAGAATCAAAACACTAACCCCATTATACATGTTGCATTAACTAGATTAAAAAATTCATAAAAGTTAGCTAAACTATATATTTATTATAGGCCAATCAATTTTGGAATTTTTTTTCCAATTTAAGTTAGAAGAAAATATT
>APFE031305935.1:0-19631 GCA_000404065.3 Pinus taeda
ACAAAAGTTACTCTGCCTCCTATGAAATTTTACACCACTGTGTGTAAATATTTCATTTACAATCACTGCTGTGTGAAAACAAAATTACAGAGTTTTACTCATTTACCTTTTCACCTGTGTGAAACAACTCATGGATTTGAAACAAAACAACCCACTGGTTTTCTTCATTCAATTCTCCTTCTCCTGCACTACTGTGCATTCTTTTTCTTTTTACATCACAAAGACAAATTCACGCTATTGCGTTTCATACATTTCAAACATTGCATTACAATCCTTGGTTTTCATTCGCTGCTGCGGAGCCCTGTTTCTCTTCTCACCGTGTGCAAAAAATTACACAGTCACTTACACTTGCAGAATGGTCAACCACCAAAAAAATTGGTTTTACATGTTTCGTAAAAACTAAACTTACGCGACCCCTCGTGAATAATAAAAAACATTAAAAATTAAAACAACTACTTATGACCATGCCTATTTTAAATTCGTGCCCATACATGCCGTATGAAGACATAAAGTCTTTTACATTACAATCCTTGGTTTTCATTGGCTGCTGCGGAGCTCTGTTTCTCTTCTCACCGTGTGCAAAAATTACACAGTCACTTACACTTGCAGAATGGTCAACCACAAAAAAATGGTTTTACATGTTCCGTAAAAACTAAACTTACGCGACCCCTCGTGAATAATAAAAAAAACATTAAAATTAAAACAACTACTTATGACCATGCCTATTTTAAATTCGTGCCCATACATGCCGTATGAAGACATAAAGTCTTTTACATTACAATCCTTGGTTTTCATTGGCTGCTGCGGAGCTCTGTTTCTCTTCTCACCGTGTGCAAAAATTACACAGTCACTTACACTTGCAGAATGGTCAACCACAAAAAAATGGTTTTACATGTTCCGTAAAAACTAAACTTACGCGACCCCTCGTGAATAATAAAAAAAACATTAAAATTAAAACAACTACTTATGACCATGCCTATTTTAAATTCGTGCCCATACATGCCGTATGAAGACATAAAGTCTTTTACATTACAATCCTTGGTTTTCATTGGCTGCTGCGGAGCTCTGTTTCTCTTCTCACCGTGTGCAAAAATTACACAGTCACTTACACTTGCAGAATGGTCAACCACAAAAAAATGGTTTTACATGTTCCGTAAAAACTAAACTTACGCGACCCCTCGTGAATAATAAAAAAAACATTAAAATTAAAACAACTACTTATGACCATGCCTATTTTAAATTCGTGCCCATACATGCCATATGAAGACATAAAGTCTTTTACCTAAGTTTATGACACATTTATTAAAAACATTAAATAAAACGTGCGATAATAGTAAAAATAAAGTTCGGGCTGGTTGTTGATAATGATTGTCCGTTGACCTGATTGGACGCAATTCGCTCACCAACCTACAAAACAAACGACCTTTAGCTTCCGGGGAAAGTGGTTTTGGGTTCGTACACCGGACGCGTGGCAGCTGGTTGGGGTGTTCGGAGGCCCTCTGACAAAAACCCCTTTTTACCACAAGCGTTGCGAAATGCCTCCACGTGGTTCGTGGTTTTGCTGGATGGTTTTGAGGTGCATTAAATATTTGCTCGCGCGCGGTTGAAATTACAAATTCAAAAGATGAACATCTGGTAGATGAGTTTTTCTCCAGGTTTGCTAACAGAGCCGCTGCGAATTATGAAGAGTACTCGCCCAATACGCTCGACCTGGTTGTTGCCTTTCTTGTTCGCAAAGGAGCTTGACTCAAACTTCTGTGGCGACTTGCAGTTACCTTTTATGCACATATCTGAAATAATGATAAAAACGTATGAAATATTTAAATATGTACATTACCGTTTGATTTACTTGTAAAGCAAAAAAATAGTTAAGCTATTAGGTTGTATTTATAATTTTGAGCAGACAGAACAGTTAAGTACATTGGTAAAAGCATCGTTTAATTCTCACGATAATGCTATTTTCAGATTTGGAATGTCGCTTGGTATTAAGCTGCATGATGCACTGTAACGTGCAGCATCAGAGCTAGTTGTATTTTAGAAACAATTCCATAAAAAAGGACGATATGTCTATTTATGTAATTGACATATCAAGCATTTATATGAAGAGAGGAAATTAGCATTTTTAAATGTGAGATTAGAGGGGATATTTTAGCTGCATATAGGTATGTAATTGGAAAAGGTGAAAATATTTCAAAATCACAAATTCAATTTATTTAATTTGCAAACTTGAGGTGTATGAAGGTTATTGAGGATTGATTACATTTATATATTCAAAGAAATATTTTAAATATTCTGGTTCAAAATTGTATCTTTGAATTTGGGGAAAAAGATTATTTAGTTAAATTTTGTTAATGTTTTATTATATTATTTTAATTTGTAATATTTATAAAATATAAATTTGATTTCATCATTAAATAAATAATATTGTTAGATAATAAGATAATATATTTAAATATTATTTTATGATTTTTTTATTAATAGTATTAAGTATATAATAAAGTAGGGGTTATTTCAATTAGTTTGTAGCTAGTTAGATGTGAAGTTGATAATATTGTTAGATAATAAGATAATATATTTAAATATTATTTTATGTGAAGTTGATAATATTGTTAGATAATAAGATAATATATTTAAATATTATTTTATGATTTTTTTATTAATAGTATTAAGTATATAATAAAGTAGGGGTTATTTCAATTAGTTTGGAGCTAGTTAGATGTGAAGTTGGTTGGTATTATTGCTTCTTGTTACTAATCGGAGATTAGATTCTCTTTCCCGTGAGAGATGCTCTTCCATGCTTTTTTTTATATATATATAATATATAATATTATATATATATCAAGTGTGTGTATATATATATATGATTATAAAATTTATTGGATACCTTAGGGAGAAGGGCTGAGGAGTGGAAGTCACTTTAAGGGAATTCCGAAAGAGTCTTAATCTTGACGACTACAATCCTGTTATAAGCATCCCATCATCAGTGTCCTATAATCTTGATTATAATTATAACCATCCCATCATCCAGAATGGATCCAATAAATAACCCCTTTAACTTATTAAAACGTATTAAATATTCAAATATGTAGAGGAATGGTGAATTTACTTGTAACAAAAATTTAATTAACCTGTTAGGATGTATTGATAATTTTGAGCAGACGGAACAGTTAAATAAAGTGGTAAATGCATCGTTTAATCCTCACGATAATGCTGTTATCAAATTTGGAATGTGGCTCGGTATTAAGCTGCACGATGCACTGTAACTTGCTATTTGTGTAATTGACATATTAAGCATTTAAATGAAAACACGAAATTATAATTTTTAAATGTGATGTTCGAGAGGATACTTTATGAATGCATATCTAGGTATGTAATCGGGGAAAGGTAAAATTAACACAACACAATTTTTGGAAATAAAAATTATTTTTTTTGGGTTCATATTTATCTTGGCGGGAACGGTGGTCGTAAAACTTAAAGGGAGAACGTGGTATGAAATGAGCAAATTTTTTTTTGGTGTTAACAGTTTTATTTATCGCATTTTATTTTATTTGATTTTACAATAAATTAATTTTGATTTGCGTTTGGAATTGATTTACAGTAGTTTTGTTAGTGGTGTGATGATTTTTTAATAATATAATTTAATTAATAAATAAATAGTTTTTTATGAGTTTTTGTTATAATAATTTTTTTTTAAATAATATAAAAATGATGTATTTCATTTGAAAAACACTATGAATATAGGCTAATTCATCCCAACACAGATTTCTTTAACAACATAAATTTAAGTTATTTAATAAATTTAATTTGTAAACTATAGGTGTGAAGGTTTTTCACTGTGTTTGTTATATTTATGCATATATATATGTGAAGCAACATAAAATTTAGTTAAACTTTGCTATTTTTTATTATACTATTTTAATCTATAATATTATAAAAATATAAATATAATTGTAATCATTCTAATAAAATAATAATATTGTTAAATAATAAAAAATATACCTAAATATTATTTTACGAAATTTTTTATTAGTTTTCTTAAGTATATAATAAATTAGATTAGCTTTAAGAGTTACTTCAAGTGGTTTGTAACCAAACATGAGATTTTTGATGTTTTTTCTAGTTATTGTTCTAGTTGTTACTAATCATGGGTTTTGACACTTTTCAATTCTTTTGAGACAAGACCCTGTAACTTAATTTACCATCCATAATACATGGGGAAGTACTTTGAAATATTTCATTTGCATACTTTCATTCAAGTGTGTTCACTAAGCTCCTTCTAAGTCACCATTCATGAATATGATCAAAAATATATGTAGACGTGAATTGTTTTAGTGAAGTTAATAGTTCCGTGCCATTCTTGTATCTAACAAGCAACTGAAAATGAGTTAAGAAAGCAGTGCCTAATTGATTGAAATTATAAAAAGAGCCTCGTGGTAACTCAATGTACCATTTGGCGGCAAGACCAATAAGAGTTTGTTGAAAAAGACGCAATCAAATTGAATTATCAATGATTGAATTAAATGCACACCATAGACGATAAGTCATAATGTGATTTGATGAATCCTCTCCTGACTTACCCTCGAATTTCGGGATATCACTGGGAAACTTTGGATTTACCTGATTTGTCACGCCTTACGAACGATCTAATTTACTATCTTTTGTATTGGCTGCCATGATATATATGATTATAAAATTTATGGCTCCATAATATTAAATATTTGTATTAAGTTTGAAATAATAAAGTGAATATTTTTTTGCATGATTGGTTTTATTATGCTTTTAAATTATACTACTTTAATCTGTAAAATTTATAAAAATGTAAATATGATTTCACAGCCCAAAAAAATAATAATAATGTAAAATATAAAATATATATTTAAATATTACTTTATATTATATATTTATATATTATATTTATATATATATATATTTATATATACTTATATTTATTATATATTATATATATATAAATATATATATATATATAGTATTAGATATTTTATATTTATTATACAATAATAAAATCGAGAAGCCTCAACGGTTAGCTCAGTTGTTTGAGTTTCTGTGGTTAAAGCACTTCCATTTTTGAGAGGTTATGTATGCAACTCTCTCTACACTCTGAGGGTCAGGGCTCTGCCTAATACAATTACTCCATGCAAGTAATAGTCACCGATCTAGGATCCCCATTGGGGGTGAGAAGCATAGAGGATGGAGTAGGATGAAGTTCCTAAGCGTACGCTCAGGTGGGGGGTTTGGGGGCGGGGAGCTGGCAATTATGTGTATGTGTGAGTATTGGTGTTTGTATTGTGGGCAATTGTGGGAAGATGTGGGAGTTGGAAAGGTTCCCCTGTCCAGGTGAGGCGACGACATCGTCATCAATGTTTACTCCCCTGCTTTAGGGTGTGCATCGTTGTTAATTGCCAAATTGGGCTTCGTCACATTAAGTGTACAAGGAAAGCAAGGTATGGTTGTCTGTTTGGGGTGGTGTTTTGCGGTTTCTATTTCATCTTGTGCGGTTTCAATTCGGGTTGGGTGGGAACTAGTTTTTGATGGAATGGGCGAGTAATTGTGGTCTTCTTCGGTCCATTTACAATCTTTTGTGTTGTTGGGTGGAGCCATTCAAGCAACAATCGCAAGCTCTAGTTAGTGGGGCTCGCGAATGGCCGCTTTAGGGAAGGTGCATATTTCTAGGTCGTGGTGGGTGGTTGTTTTGTGTACTTTGTGTTCTCAGCGCCGTGGACTGTGGAGGTTCATCTGGGGTTAGTAGTGTCTCCTTATGTGTAGGAATTTTAGGTGGTATCAAGCGGGTGGCCTTTTGTTCATTCCAATGGTGTCGAAAAGCTATCCATGTGCCCTGTTCCTCACTCGGGGTGCTCCTCTGCCCAGGTGTAGCTTAATTCGAGCAGTTTTGGTGTGGACACGTCTAGGCCTAGGCTTGAGATGGTGAGTGGCAGCAGTAGCTGAGTTCAGTGTGGTCGGTGTGGTGGTGGGTTGAGTTGCGCAACATCAAGGGGCAGAGGAGGTGGGTGGTCAAGGCACTATGGGCATGCAGGGCTCGCTGCTCGGGGTGGTAGGGTCAGGGGCTTGGCTTTGGGTCAGAGTGGCCACACTTTCCCTGTCCAACAACGAGGGGGTTCGACTTGTCGTGGTGTTTCTAACTGTCGTTTGTTGACTCTTCCTGGTGGTCATGGTCAACGATAATTTTGTTGTGTTGAGTGATGTCAAGACTTGATTTAGTCAATTCTAGAGCGTTTGGAGACTTCACAGCGCATTCAGCAGGAGGAGCATGCTGAATTGATAACAACTTTGAGAAAAATGCATTACTTCTAGTGCCATGTCAAAGAGCATGTAGTGGTGGTCTGGGAAGGCTAGAATTTGTTATTGGAGAACATTGAGGAGTTGGAGGCATGGACGACCCATTTCAAGGATCATGTCCAATGCTCCTTTCATCCTCCACCGCCTCCTCGAACAGCCTCGAACAACCCATCCTCCATCACTTCTTAAGACTAGCATATAGACATGTGTTTTATGTGTTCTGTCTGTTTACTGATGCATATGGCCTCTTAAGTTGTGGATTGTGGCTCTTTATGTTTTTTTTTTGTTTCACTGTCATATGCTTTTAGTGGTAGTCAATAAACCTAGTAAGGGTGAGACTACCTACTTTTTTCTATTGATGTACCTATTTTTGAAACCATGAATAAAATATCGACTTACAAAAAACAAAACGCCGATCTAGGAGGACCATGAATCACATAGAAAATTTAATAAAATATAAATTTATTTTATTATTGAAGATGATTGTTAATACGTTATAGACAATTCAATTATGATTCACTTGCACTAGTGATATGCTAATGATTGTGTCAAGAATCACTCTCCAACCGAGTATGATAAAGATGTTGTAATTTTTTATTTAACATTTTGACTTATTAGTCAAATTACATAGTAATAAAAATAAAATAATTAATAACTATAATTATCAATAAAATATTTTGATTGTATCAATTTACATAAAAGGAAAATAAAAATAAATGAGATAAAATAAAAAAACATAAAATTAATAATTATGATTAGAGTTAATAATTAAACCAGCCAAGATCCATTTTATGTACAGCTTTACTAAGTTTCTAGAGGGATTAAATCTCTTGAGATGCAAATGTCTTTTAGAGTGAAAAGAGATTTAATCCCTCTTTACTCTTGGTAGATACAAAATTAAGATGGATCTATGCCAATCTATTTCAATCTTTATGTTGTTTTAATCCCTCTTTCCTCTTGGTAGATACATAATTAAGATGGATCTAGGTCGGCCTATTTAAATATTCATATTATTTTACTATCAACGCAATTTATTTAATTAGATTACACACATTTTTGGGTTAAATATTAAAAAATTAATCTTAAGATTTGTTGTGAAAACATTTATAATTAAGAGAGATACGAGGGATAATGGTTTTGAGTTGTTTAGAAATGCATAGTTTTGTATACATTATTGTTTTTTTTTTTCAATTTTTGGAAATAAAGGTAACAAAGTAGGGTAAAATTTAATAAAAATATCAAATAAATGACAAAAAAACAACTTATGTGGTTAAGCGAGAATACATACTTCTACTATGATTATGGAAGGACATACCATTAAACCTATTTTTAGTTTGAAAAGTGCATTTACATCAAGAAGATACCATACCAGTGATAACATTGTTATTGTCTTTTTCATAAATCTACATGAAATGTGTCTAACACATCCCACCATGATGGAAGAGTGTTATAATGAATCAAACTCTGATACCAAAAATGTAGCAAAAATAGAAATCTTATTCATGAAGAAATTGTTGAAAACAGAGCCATGGAAGGTCTTATGGGTTATGCTCAAGCCAGTGAAGAACATGAATTAGTCCTTCTCTCACATGAGTGTGAATTCATAAGATAGACTTTAGTTACGATGAGTTCATTTCTAGTGTACTGGAATGGTGATCAAGTTTGCATGCATATTTGTGGAGCTTCAGTTCGTTGGATTCTTCTTCATTTGGAATACAGCATGAGGTGGTAGTGACAAATTAAGTTAGAATGAGTTAAGGTATTAGTGTTTATTGGAAAGAGAATGAGTTGAGTTCTTAGTTAACTTTCAATTACAACTAAAGGAAACTCGTGACCCTAGTGTGAGATACTAATCGAACTTGGCCTCTTTGCATGCATCAATTATATCTTTAAAGGGAAGGATGAAGGCATAAGAACACAAATCATTCTTTGTGTGGAGTGCGCATAATTGAGGATCAATAGTGTACATAGATTTAGGCTCCAAAAAGGTGTAAGGATTTAGGAGCCATAGAGCACATAGATTTAGGAGCCAGAATTGTGCAAGGATTTAGGAGCCAAAGAGCACATAGATTTAGGAGCCAGAAGTGTGGAAGGATTTAGGAGTAAGGATTCTGGAGTAAGGGATTAGGATTCATAGAGCAGGTCAATACTATTTTCAGTGGATATCAATGGTGCATGGCTGAGATCAAGAGAAAGGTTGAGAACAATTATAGAGCTGAGAATAGTGAGGATAATCCTAGTTCTTTATTAGTTACAAAGTGCGGGTTACAGTAGCAACGTGAATTGTAATAGACCCATTTTCTCAAAGAAGAATCAATAAAATACCATAACAAAGAAATAAAATTTTCCCATTTGGGTTTCTTGGATAAAACAAGCATGTCAACTTTGTGTGCATGTTTTTTTATCTCAATTACTTTTTGTTGCACGTTGAAAGTTAAGAAAATCTTTACTTGGTGAAAGTAAATTTCGTTTTAGTTTTCAAATTCATTGTTTTCAATAATTCATCTAAGCAATGCGTAAAGTTTCAAGAAATTTTAACATGATATCAAATTCATTTTCTGTATTAAAATCAAGAACCAGGATTGTTGAGTGAGGGGCACAGATCATCCAATAGGCTTGCGCTAGAATTTTAAAGAGCAACTTTTGGATAGTAGTATGTCATTCTAAGGACTAAAGGCAGATCACTATTTACAGGGAGCCTCCAACTTTTGCTCATGGAGGGAGAATACCTCAGTAGTGTTGGAATATAATGGGGTGCTAGAATTTTCAAACAAACCATAAAGTGTGCCTGCAAATCCCCAATAGTTGATTCAACATTACAGGAGGATCATTATTGAGGGTGCAAAAGACCATATTATCCCTCATATCCATGGGAATAAAAAAAAAAATGATATGTGGAATGTCATCTTGGATTTATATCATGTATCTAGTGATGTTGGGATGCTTGACCTAAAGGACAAGCTAAGAAATATACATATGAGTAAAGGAGAGTCCATCATTGGATACCTTTCCGAGTTCATCTAGTTTTGGGATGAGCTAGCTAGATTGGGTGAGTTTGTAGCACACAAAGACCTTGTGAGTCTTATGATACTGGGACTTCATAAGTCTTGGGAGAATCTCCAACAGTTAGTGGTGAAGAAAATCTTCCCAAATGGGAAATACTGTGGGGAAACTATGTCCAAGAAGAAATCGAGAGGGGAATGAGAGTTGGAGGTTCAACAAAGATAGAGGACAAGGATAACTTTTCTTTGGTAGGCAAAGGTAGCAAAACTGAGGGAAAGATAGGTGAAGGAAAGGTTGATACCAGCCATAGGGGTGAGAAGAAGAAGAAGTATATATGCAATATTAAATGCTTCCATTGCCACTAGTTTAGGAATTATTCCACTAAGTCTCCTAACCATAAGAAGGGGTCTAGTAAGGATGATGTAGCCGCATCAGCTAAGGTATATGTTTTTTCTTCTTAGTTCAAGAAATAGTCCTCATTGATAGGTTGCATGGCAAGCTAAGTAGCCAAAAAATTATGGTACATTGATTCTAGAGCTTCCTTCCACATGACATGGAACAATGAATATTTCAGCCAGTTAAAGGAGAAGGACATGTAGTTTCACATTGAGCTAGGAGATGATGATAAGTAATTGAGTAGGGGAGTAGGTACTACCAGTTTTAAGAGGGAGTGTGGTAACTCTCTCCATCTCAGGGATGTCCTCTATGTTCTAGGCCTCAAGAAGAACCTTGTTTTTGTTTCCACCCTAGAGGACAAGGGTTATGTTATCATTTTTAACAGATGTAAGGATTACCTCAAGCACTTAGCTTATGGATCCATGAAGAAAATTGGTGTTAGGATAAACAATCTTTACAGGTTGTAGTTTGATACATGCACAACCTTGAGCAACAAGGTAGGAAGTGTGCAGATCAAAGACATAGGGGAACTTTGGAACAGACTAATGGGGAATTTGCATCATGGGGAATTAAATATCCTTTAGTAGATAGCCACAAGACTACCACAGTGCACATTTGACCAATATTATGTGTTCAAGGGGTGCACACTTGGCATGTATGCCAAGTCATCTTTCTAGGGCCGAGACAGTAGAGCCAAAGGGGTTTTGGATTTGGTACATTCCATGGGGGCTTCATTGGGTGAGAAATATCATACTAAATGCATTCATATTTGGGGGTAAATATTGAGGAAAAAATGACACAATATATTGAGCATATAATAGGGGGTAAAGGGTTTTTATATTCACAAGTATAAAAGTGGAGATCATCGTTAATGAAAAAATATAAATGGGTATACAAAATGTTAATGAAAAAATGGATAGCTACAATATCTAGTGAAAGTACATGTTTTTAAATTGGGAAGGTGTATTGGGTTCGTATTGGTAGGGGGTTAAATAATGTAACTATTAGAGTTATTTTCCAATACATAGTCATATTAAAGGTATTGTTTAGTATGCCACGAGAGCCCATGATATGTCATATGTTCATTGAGTGAAGCCTTCATGGTACATTCAAATGTTTGTGGTCCCTTCTCTTCTCCAACACTCATGAGACATAGGTACTATGTCACTTTAATAGATTACTATTCTCAGAAAACATGGATCTTCTTTATGAAGAAGGAGGGGGTTTTATCCAAGTTCATGCAGTTTAAGGCCTTGGAAGAAAACGAAACCGGGAGAAATAACAAAGCATTGAAGAGTGAAAATGGTAGGGAATATGTCTCCAATTTCTTTAGGGACATTTATGCCAAGGGGAGCATTAGGAGAGAGTTTACAACACCCCATAACCCTCAGCAAAATGGGGTGGCTGAGAGGAAGAACCACAATATAGATGGAGCAGCCAAGGCCATGTTTCATGACTAGGGGCTACCCATCTTCGTATGGGAAGAGACATGCAATACTACAATACTTCTATAGAACAAAAGTCCAGACAAGGCACTTAGACAAGTTACATAGGAGGAGGCTTTCACATGAAAGAATCCTTATGTGTCTCACTTTTACATCTTTGGCATGAACGTTTACTTCCATGTGTCTAAATAAAGCATGAAGAAGCTAGAGCCCATCGTTGAAAAAGAGAATTTTTGTGAGTTACAATGAGACATCTTTGGCATATAGCGTGTATATATGATCACTAAATAAGATAGTTATTAGGTGGGACGTAAGGCATGGGAGCTTCACTCAATGAGCCTCTAACATATCACATCTTTTCATGGAATACTAAAAAATACCTTTAATTTGACTATATATTGGAAAATACCTTTAAAAATCACATTATTTAAAATATGAACCCAATACACCTTTCCAATTTAAAAAACCCCTACTTTTCACTAGATATTATAGGTATCCATTTTTTCATTAAAATTTTTTATACTCCATAATTTTTCATTAACTTTGAGCTCCATTTTTTATACCTGCCAATATAAAAATACTTTACCCCCTATATAACCCCTAATATATTATGTCCATTTTTCCTCAATATATATCTCCCAATATGAATGCACGTGGTATGGTATTGCTCCCCTAGTGAATCCCCCATGATTTAAAGCTTTAGGAGGACATAACTCTTAGGGAATACTTGGAACCAAAGCAAGTTGGGGTACCTGAGGAGGATATACTTGCTCCCAACCAAGAGCCTAAGCCAATATTATAGAGTAACCAGGTGGCAAGTATGTTGTACAACAGGGTGAAAAGGAGTCATTGTGGGATGAGGAGGAGAGGCGAGGATGAGTGGAGGTAACCAATAAGTTATTGACTCCTAGAATAGGGAAGAAGAGATCCAATTTGGCCGAGAGGTTTATTCAAGAGGCCCAAGAGTGATTTGGGACTCCTAGCTCTATGTTCAGATAGAGCACGCAACCACAAAGGTACACTAGATATATGGCATTCATGAGTCAGTTATTGGACACATAACCTTCTTGTTATGAGGAGGTAACCTCTCAACAAGTTTGGTGGGACGCCATGGTGGATGAATATTTCTCCATCATGAAGAACGATGTATGGGAGACTATGCCACGACAAGAAGGAAACTCATTGGTAGGCTCATGCTGGGTGAAAAAGTTGAATAATGGAGAAGGTGGGAAGATGAAATTCCTTAACAGATGGTTGAGGAATATATTTATGTGGAGCGTCCAAATGGGTTTGAGACTTTCATAACAAACACTCATTTATGTTTGGTGAAGATAGCACTTTATGGGCTCAAACATGCACTGAGAGAATGGTACACTCACATTGATATATACCTTCAAGGATTAGGATTCATTAAGGGTGAGGCAGATACCAACCTGCAATACATCATGATTGGAGGGCTTTCACTCATTATAGTGCTCTATGTTGATGATCTTACCTTGGCTGGGGTAGAACACTTGATTTAGGATTGCAAGGTAGATCTTGTAAAATAGTTTGAGATGAAGGACATAGGATTTATGAACTATTTACTTGGGTGAGAGTTATGGTAAGGTGATGGGGAAATCTTCTTAGGGCGGGGAAAGTACACTATAGAGATCCTCAGAAATTTTTAGATGTAAGATTGCAGGCCCATGACCATAAATATATTCACAAAGTGGAGGAAGGTGGATGTTCGCAAAGCACAATAAGTAGATGATACATTGTACATGTAGCTCATTGGATTGTTGATGTACTTATTCAATGACATATGTTTTCTAGTGAAAAATTTGAGCCATTTCATGATGGAATGCACTAGAGTCCACTAGGTTGTTGTAAAGCATGTTTTTAGATATCTCAGAGGCATGAAAAATTATGGATTATGGTATGTAAAGGTTAATAGAGCGAAGATTGAGGGCTTCACAGATATAGATTAGGCAGGGAGCTCAACAAATCGAAAGAGTACTTTAGGTTGCGTATTTAGCATTGGGTCAACAATTGTTCATGGTTCAAGAGGAGGCATATATCAATTATACTTAGTTCAATAGAGGATGAATACATGACTACTAGCTTGGTAGCATGGGAAGCTATCTGGACGAGGAAGTTATTTGTAGATCTCTTGAGGCAGAGGATGTAGCCGACTATGATCCATTGTGACAATCAAAGTTGGATTAAGCTCTATGAGAATCAAGTATTTCATGATCGCTCCAAGCATATTAAGATCAACTATCATGATGTCAAGTACTATGTGTAGAAAGGGATAATGAAGCTACCATACATTCCAAGAGATGAGCAGGTTGCGGATATCTTGACGAAAACCTTAGTTAAAGGAAAGTTTGTGTTATTCAGAGGTAATTTTGGATTTGTATAGAATCCCTTCCTCTCTAATAGGGAGTGCTGAAAATGTAGAAATAGAAGGTATTTTAGCTTATGCCTTAGCCAGTAAAGAACAAAAATTAGTTTTTCTCTCACATGAGTGTGAATTCATGAGTTAGACTTTAGCTATGATGAAACAATTTCTATTTTACTGGAATGGTCATCAAGTTTGCTTTTGTAGTGTTAGAGTTTCAATTCGTTGGAGTATTATTTAGGTAGACTACATGATGAGGTGGCAGTGAGAAGTTTAGTTAGAATGAGTGAAGCATTCAGTGTTGATTAAAGAGAGAATGACATGAGTTCTTAGTTCACTCTCAATCACAACTAAAGGAAACTTGTGACAGTAGTGTGAACTATTAATCAAAGTTGACCTCCTTGCATGACTCAATTTCTATCTATATATAGAGGAAAAAAGGCACAAGAACACATATCATTCTTTGGAGTGTGAATAGTTGAGTTTCAATAGTGCACATTGATTTATGAGCTAGAAGTGAGCAAGGATTTAAGAGCCAGAGTATGCATAGATTTAGGATCCATAAGTGTGCAAGGATTTAGGAGCCAGAGTACACAAGGATTTTGGAGCAAGGGATTAGGATTCATAGAGCATTTCAATACTATATTTCGTATAGATCAATGGTGCGGGGCCTAGATCAAGAGCAAGGTTGAGAAAATTTGTAGATATGAGAATAGTGAGGTGAAACTTAGTGCTTTCTCAGTGAAAAATTGCAGGCTGGAATAGTAATGTGAATTGTAATAGATCAATTTGCTCAAAAAACAACCAATAAAATACCACAACAAAGAAAGCATGTTTTCTTGTTTAGGTTTCCTAGGTAAAAAAGCACACCAATTTTATGTGCATGTTTTTTTACATCGATTATTTTCTACTACATGTTTGAAATTAAGAAATTTTATATCATGGTGAAAGTAAATTTGGTTTCAACTTTTAGTTTCCTTGATTTCAATAATTCATCTAAGTAGTGCGCATATTTCCAATAAATTTTAACAAGAATTTAGGACATTTTCCCCATTATTTCTTGCCCCAACAATTACATTACATTCCTATTTATACTTAGAGAAGTTTAAATCTAGAATTCTTAAGAGATAATTCCTCTCCTAGAATTTTGGAAGAGGTTTAGCAAAAATCGTCATAAATTTTTCCAAAAATAAGATAGATATTTTTTCCTTTTCTTTCTCATTTTTATTTTTGTTTCTTTTTCTTTACATATTGTTTCTAGACTTTTTACATAGTCTAGTATTTTCTAAAAATATAAAAAATGTAGAATTATCTAAAACTTCTTAGATTTAGAACTAGCAATTGCACCAGATATTGCAATGGAAACGTCGTAAGGCAATATCATATAACATTAATTAATGTTTCTTTGACAATTTTTGAAAGGTAGAAAAATATCAAGAAAAGGCAAGGACCATGCTACAATGAAAACTTACATCTTGCTACCTTAGAGTAGGACCAAGCTCTAATCCTTGAACTCTATTGGAAAATTTCAGTGAGCACAGAGTTTCTCCCATGTCATTTTCATGGGGACTAATTTGTACAAATAAAGTCTTTGTGCATCCTCCTGAGTGAACATGCATCATATTGGTGTTAGATGTTGTGAAAAGACTCTGAGACAAGACAATATCATACCATATCTATATGAGCTCATTCCTTCTGCCATCAGCTACCAAAACATGGCTCCTCCACCTGCTCTTCCCATGCAAGTAGAAGCATATATACAGTGAAAACTTACATCTTGCTACCTCCGAGTAGGACAAATCTCTAATCCTTGAACTCTATTGGAAAATTTCAGTGAGCACAGAGTTTCTCCCATGTCATTTTCATGGGGACTAATTTGTACAAATAAAGTCTTTGTGCATCCTCCTGAGTGAACATGCATCATAGTGATGTTAGATGTTGTGGAAGGACTCTGACACAAGACAATATCATGCCATCTCTATACATTCCTTCTACCATCAGTTGCTAAAACATGGCTCCTCCACCTACTCTTCCCATGCTAGAAGAAGCATATATTTGTTTATAAACCATATCAAATAAATTGTCTCTCTAGTCGATGTTGAATCTTGGGTATTTAAAGGATTTCCCAAAATCTATAAACAAAACTAGTTTCTTCAATATTCTGCTTCCATCTTCTAGATGGTTCTTTATCCAACCTAACCGAACAGGTAATAAATAAGGGAAAATTGCTCTTTATATTCAGACTTATGCCCTTCCAAACGAACTTGCTTTGTGTATAGACATATGCAGTGAATAATTAGGAATATGCTAATAAACCCCAATTATTCTCCAAAGCGATAAGAAAATAAGGGAAAAATCATTTCATAAATTCTTAATGCTACCGTTCCATCTTCACTTAGATTGTGGTGGAAATAGGAAGCTTTCCCGAAGGGTTGCAGGAAGAAAATGAGACAACAATAAGAAATTCAGTTGAATTTGGAGGAGATGAATGTGATGGCAAGGCAAATCTGTTAAACTTAAATAATCAAATATGTTGAATAAATTTTCCACCATTGGAAGAGGAACATTTAATCCCATGAAGCCACTGATGCGTTGGGCTGAAGGTCCCTCACCAATTTGAAGAATATACGGTTCTCTAATGATATTTCTCAAAGGAAACCAAGAAAAAAATGTTCTGACACCACAGGGCGTTTATTATTAGCTCCATATTTGCTAAAATTTGCATTTTATGTCTTACAAACGTTCTAAAGCTAAGTTGTCTTCTTGCATAGATGCAGACGAACAATTTGCAAATGACAAGGAGAATTAGGGATTTAAAAATATAAATTTGCATGCCTGCTAGTTCCTAAAGAATATCCCAATAACTCTAGCACATATAAAGAGAAAATTCTTTCTAGGAAAAGGAAAGGCAAATCTGTTAAACTTAAACGATCAAATATGTTGCATAAATCTCCCACCAACGACGTTGAAACAGTACATTTACATTAGTCTCATGAAGAAGCATGAACCTGCCAAGTTCCAACACTAAAATATTTTTTAAAACATATATATGGAAATGTGTTCATCTCTTTATTGGATGCATTGTGCATTTGATATTCATAAGTTCTCTTCCTGGGTGCACTTACTCTTTCTTGGCACGCACTTGTGTTTGATTCTTGGTGACATGCTTGGTTTTTTCAACACATGGATATTTGCTTGCTGGCACTCTCAGTCTGTTGCTGAGATTTGAAAAGTGGAATGAAAAAAACCAAAAGTGGAATTGCGTGGGGGTGGTTCCCTAGTGGTGAGCTTCACCAATTCACAATATACACCTAGTTGACTTAAAACCCAAATAAACCATAAGCCAAATTGACTTGAACAAAATTTCATATTTCTGGCACATTTATGATCCTCTTAGGTTAGCCATTTTCTTGGCTATTTTCAAACTTAGTTTTTACTTGTCTCTTCCAGTTTTCTCTACAAACCATTGCACAAACCACTACCATTTAATGGCCCCTCAAACAGCAGATTCGATGAACTTTTTACGAAGCGAAATCATACCAATTTCCAAGGCTAATTTGTGCTAAAATTTACTGTGTTTTGGTTGCTGCTTCCCCAGCGAAATTGTACCTTTGTCAACGGCATTTCATGGCCCTTGAATACAGCGATTTGGTGGGTGCCTTGCCAACTAAAAATGTGCTCCCTTTTGTCGCGACTTGGTTGGTAAATTCTCAGCAAAATCATGGATCTAATCCTAGAGAATTCTTCCTCTTTCTATACTGCATTTTGGTCACCAAACTTGACATACCTTGAGAATTATTAAAAACTTGACATACCTACACATCTGAGTCTTATTGATTGTGACAGTATTTATGCAGTAATCTAAGAATTATGTTTTTTTCTCTGAAAATTAAGGAAATTTCAGTTTTATTTTGAAACATTTAAAAATTATTAAAATTCAGAATTTTAAGTGTTCTGATGCTAAAGCTATTTTCACTTTCAAAAATCTGATTCAAACACTGCAACTAAATTATTTTCACAACCACCTTTAACAATCCAGCCAATTTCTCAGCCTCACGACTCCCTTTCAATATTGGGAAAAATCAATGGCCATTACTCTTCATGTGTGGTCTCTCGTCTGTATTTTCTCACTTTCCGTCGGGCCGTATATCGCTGACATGATCTCTGAGTCTGAGCGCTCTGTGTTTTAATTTTGACATGATCTAGCGGTCTGAGTTGGCTGTGTTTTAATTAGATTGCGTTATTATTTTGTGTATGCGCAATTTGACTCTTTGTTTTTAATTTTTTCAATTAGAAATATTTAACGCCCTCTTAAATACTCAAATTATATTTATGATTTCAACTATTTGTTATGGCATTTAAAAGAGAATTCATTGATTTCGCATTTTGAAATCTGGGGAGGTACGCCGTCCCCGGCATCACATTAATATTCCATAAAATAAATGATAAGAGGCAAGGAGCCCAAGAGATTTCCATCACTTCGCCGGTTTGAAGGACATCGACTGTGCGACACGGTAGTGGTGTGAAGGGCACGACTCAATTTTTCAGGCACGACCGATGAAACCCTACATTCATATCTTTTCGGCTTACACTCCCTTCCCATTTCACTACTATTTCATCTCTTGAATCGTCATGAGCAATGTGGGACATATCGCATGTAAAATTTCTTGGATGTGACATCTGCAAACTTTCATATGTGGAAACATATTAAATCAGGTCAAAGTTGTGTTTCTTATAAAGTTTTATTCTAAACTTTTCTTTCATCACAAAATTTATTTTAAATTTTTCCTTAAATTTTTTCTTCATCACAACATATTGTATATGGTGAATGCTATTTCCAACCCTATAACAATATAAATGCCCTCTCACATGCATTCGCTCTCTCTCCATGCTCCATTCATTTGTTCACGTACTAGAGAGAGCGAATGCTATTTCCCTCGCATATCAGAGGGCATTTATATTGCTATAAGGTTGGAAATAGCATTAGCCATTGCATATCACCCCAAAAAAAAATTAGACATGACATATCACATTTCTCCTAACTTTCATTTCCCACCCATGTTGCATCACAGAAATATTATTTAATCCGACACATCACACTTTCCAAAACTTTCCTTCAATGTGACAAAGGAAAAATTCTTTAGCAACTGCATGTGACATCACTCCAAATTTTAAGGATCTCCTCAATATAAAACTCTCTTTATTCATCTCCCAGAAAATTCCATGCTCGCTATCATATAACACCTATGCTTTCTTGGACATAATATGAAACTGTTCTTCATTGCGACATAAAGTGTTTTACAGCAAAAATGCATTTGCCAACAACAGATTGCATCTTTAAACTTTCCTTTCTTGTTATAAGATAGTGGAAAAGTATATTTTTGCGAGATACATAAAGGTAGAAACATTTTTTAAAGGAGATTGATAGCTATTTTACCTCACATGTTTTTTACATAAGATATGTGGTTGAAGGATAGAAGCATTGGTTGTTCTTAGGAGTTTGCAATGGCATTTCTAGGTTCCAACAACTACAAAGTGGTTCCTGAAAAAAAGCGGACATTTCGAAACCACTCTACACTACAATAATAATTTTCGTAGTTTTTTCACGATTTGAAAGCATCAAGAACCTAAAACATGCTGCCTACATCAAAACTATCGAACGTGAAAACTAGAGCAAAGCAAAGTAGCCACATTAACTTGACGTTGACATAATTTATTGGAAAAAAAACACAATACTGACTGCAAAATTTAGCAATCACTAACTTCACAGCCATCTCTTTGTCTACATATAAATCATTTTGTTTCAATTTGACTTACTGCTTTACAATTTCTGCTTGAAATAGGTGATGCCTGAGATAAAATATGCACTCAATTGAAAAGAAAGAGATGTAGCTCTCAGGTGTGGCCTGCACCTGGAGACTACACTCACCAAACTTGAGAAATGTCTCTCGTTCACTCTATTACCCTTCAATCAAGAGATTACATCATTAAATACAATACTAGGAAATAGGTAGTTGTACCCAAACCCCATAACTATAGGAACTAATCCTAAACTAGGGAGAAAGTTACAACAATGTAACCATTTTCTC
>APFE031305935.1:20699-32121 GCA_000404065.3 Pinus taeda
GTGCCATCAGCCTTTTGATTCCTTTGATTAAATCAAATGCATTTCCTGTTATAATCATGTCGTCCACATACAAAGAAATCAAAAAAATCTGCCCCTGATTATTGTACTTGGTATACAAATTTGGGTCATTTAAACTTCTATGGAAACCATACTCTATAAATAAAGAATCAACTTTTTCATACCACGACCTGGGTGCTTGCTTTAAACCATATAAATCCTTTTTCAACCTGCAAACAAGATGTTCCTGCCCCTGCTTTACATATCCTTCTCGCTGTACTAAGTAAATTTCTTCTTTTAAATTACCATTTAAAAATGCAGATTTGACATCAAGCTGGTAAAATTCCCAATTATGTTTAGTAGCTAAAGCAATAAGTAATCTGATTGTATTTAGCTTTGCTACCGGTGCAAAGGTATCATCAAAATCTATACCTTCTTTTTGTGAATATCCTTTTGCAACCAACCTAGCTTTTAACTTATCTATACTTCCGTCTGCATTCATTTTTGGTTTAAACAGCCACTTACATCCTATAGGAGTTTTATTTTTAGGCAGCTCTACTAAATCCCAAGTATCATTTCTAAAGATTGATTCCATTTCTTCATCCATTGCAGCTCTCCATTCCTTAAATTGGCTAGCTTCTTTATAATTAGAGGGTTCTACAATGTTCAAAACTTTTGACATTAAAGCATAGTTTCTCAACTTCAATGGTAATTGAGTCTTCCTACCTGACCTCCTTGGTAGGGGTGGACTTACCTCAAATTTGTTTTCCTCTGCAATAATTGGGCTTGCTTTTTCACCTTCTGCTGTTCTTCTTCATTCTCTTCTTCCTTCTCCTGTTCCTGCTCCCTCTCATCCTCGCTGCTTTCCTCCAATAGCAATGGAATGTGCCAATCATCTCCAACATCAGCTTTCCTTTCCTGCACCTGTTCATGAAAGACTACATCTCTACTCGCAAATGTCTTACGAGAGTCAGGATTGAACAATTTGTATGCCTTAAACTCTGTGCCATAACCAAATAAGATGCATTTCACTGCCTTAGGGTCTAATTTCTTTCTATCAGCTTTGGGTACATGTGCAAATGCCTTTGACCCAAAGACTCTTAAGTGATTTACTACTGGTTTAAATCCATATAAAGCTTCAAAAGGGGTTTTGAAGCCAAGAAACCTAGTAGGACTTCTATTTTTCAAGTATACAGCAATATTTATTGCTTCTGCCCAAAACATATTAGATAGACCCTTACCTTGCAGCATGCTCCTTGCACACTCCACCAATGTTCTGTTTTTACGTTCTGCAACTCTGTTCTACTGTGGTGTATGCGGCACTGTATATTGCTGAACAATCCCATGAGTTTTGCAGTATTTCATGAATTCCTTTAATTTGTATTCTCCTCCTTGATCAGACCGGAGAATTTTAATACTTTTTCCAAACTGTTTTTCTACCAGGGTTTTGAACTCTATAAAACATTGGAAAGTCTGACTTTTCTTGTTTAAAAAATAAACCCAAGAGTACCTAGTGCAGTCATCAGTAAATAACAAAAAATAGTATGCTCCCCCTAGCGACCTTGTCTGCATGGGACCACATAGATCAGTGTGCACTAGTTCTAAGATTTTTGTTTGCCTCCTCCTATCATGCACAGGAAACTGTTCTCTGTGCATCTTTCCTAAGGCACAACCATCACAATTCAACTGAATGTTACGAAAGATGGGGAGACCTTCGACCATACCTTTCTTTTGTAACAACATAAGATCCTACAGATTTAGATGACCAAACCTCTGATGCCAGATTTGCTCAGCTGTCGACTCTCCTGCAACCATGGCTTGCTTTGGTATACTTTTTGCATCTAACCTGTACAGGCTTCCAACTCGCATGCCTGTTGCAACAATTTCATCCCTGCAATCCTTTATCACACAGTGAGTCTTAAAGAATTCGACATGCATATCCTGGTCAGCCATCATGGATACAGATATCAGGTTTTTCTTTATTCCAGGTACATATAACACATTTGAAAGGTGACTAATTTTTCCATTAGGCAACTTAACTGAAATCTCCCCATGACCTTTAATCTGATATCCATTATCATCCCCTAGATATATTTTTGATCCATTTATAACTTCTTCAAGACTGTCAAAAAATTCTTTATTACCTGTCATGTGTGATGATGCTCCGGAATCGACATACCAGATGTCATCTTCGTTTGATGCTGTTTAGGCACAGTCGACCTGTGAACAGTCGAATAATTATGACTGCAGTCTTTCTTCTTCTTCTACAAAATTTCTCTGTGTTTTGATTTACCTGTCTCCTCCTTGCCTCATCAGCCTGCTTCTTATGATAACAATTCTCTCTGTATATGACCCATTTTCCCACAATAAAAACATTTCTTTTCATAATGATTTGCAAGCATACCTTTCTGAGAATGCGGATTCTTCTGTGATGTTCCTCCTCTTTGCTTTGATTGCTGCTGTGACTGCCTTCCTTTGGATAGTCTTCGTTTTGCCACCAGCGCGAGATCGTCACTTTGGGGGTTCAGATTCAGGTTCTACCTTCGATCTTCCTCTTGCTGCAAGATCGCAGTGAGATCATCAAACGAGGGTGCTTTCTTCCTTGCCGAGACTCCAGTGATGAAGGTTTGAAAATCATCACGCATCCCATTGATCGTAATTGCAACAAGATCTTCATCAGCCATCGCCACTCCAATGGCTCCCAATCCGTCTTTAACATCCTTAATTCGCGCTACAAAGGCAGTAGCAGACTCCCTTTCGTCCATCCTCATCGAGAATAGCTTGCTTTTCAGAGCCAAAACTCTATTTGTATTATGGGTCTCATAGAGATTTTTGATTTTTGTCCAGATCTCAGCGGACGATTTACAATCTCTGATGTGTGCAATGACATTGTCTTTCACAGACATCTTCAGCAGGACTTTGGCTTTGTTTTCTCGTTTTTCCCAGTCTTCCTTCTGTTGGGCTGCTTCCGGTTTCTGCTCGTCGCCTGTCACTATAGCCCAAGCATTCGCACCTTCGAGCAGAGTCTGGATCTTTAACTTCCAGTTTGTGAAGTTCGATCCGTTGAGTTTACCAGACTCGTTAAGGTAAGACTCCATTGTGTTACTCATTCTGAATCTACTTAACAACAAAAAATACCTGTCAGATCTGTCTGGCACTCCCGCTCCAATGAGCAACTTCGGCGTTTCCAACACAGCCGAATCACCGATCTGATCACAGTTGATCCGATCCACCTCTTCCGGATTGATCTGCCACTTCACCGATCCTGCTCTCCTTGCAGATCGCCAACACGAAGTCGAGGTTTCCCACAGATCTCCTCTGGCACCTTCCCGATCTGTCTCTCTCGGACTGATCTGCACCTCCGCCGATCTACTCCGTTTGTAAACCGCCAAACGAAGTTCACGCTGTTCAGGCATCTTCTTGGCGCTACCCCGAGCGAAAAATCCGCGCTAATTAAAAATCGCTTAGAGTAAATTAATTGGCGCGTTTTTCTCGGCAAAATCTGCGCTAATCGGGCTTTCTGGCACAATAGCGCGATTTATCCCTCAAAATCCGCGCTCTTGCGCGATTCCTCCCTGAATTTCTGCGTTCTAGCGCGATTTCTCCCTGAAATCCCGCGCTAAGCGGTCTTCTGGCGCGACTGTCAGCGCAAAATCCGCGCCAATCGGCCTTTTTGCTCAGAAAAAAAATTTTTCCGAGTCCGAGCCAGGTGTTCTGCAGTCCACCTGCTCAATCGAGCACAGAGCTCTCGTGTACACACTCCGCCACATAGGCACTTCAAGCCTCACAGGCAATTCTGCCACACAGGCAAGCTAGCTTCTACAGGCACTTCAGCCTCACAGGTTACAACGATCAGGCTCACTCAATCTGAGCTTTGATACCAAGATAAAATATGCACTGAATTGAAAAGAAAGAGATGTAGCTCTCAGGTGTGGCCTGCACCTGGAGACTACACTCACCAAACTTGAGAGATGTCTCTCATTCACTCTATTACCCTTCAATCAAGAGATTACATCATTAAATACAATACTAGGAAATAGGTAGTTGTACCCAAACCCCATAACTATAGGAACTAATCCTAAACTAGGGAGAAAGTCACAACAATGTAACCATTTTCTCCATTAATAATAAAATAATATTAATTATTCTCAACTGCCTGCCCATCTGGAGCTTGAAATTTTGCATTCTGATTTGATTTATTGCTTTTATATGCGTTTTCGTAGTTTGCATACTGAATCCATACTACTCAGCATATACAGTTTACATTTTCTGTGAATTTTCATCGTTTATTTCTATATCTAAAGAGCTTTTGTGTGCAACTCAGTTGTTGTCATTTTGTAGTTTATACCATTTTCAATTTTTATAGTTCACACTGTTTTCAAATTTCCCGCATTTTTCTTATTCCAAACGTCAGCGATTGGAAAAGGGTCGTTCACCATTTTTTTTAATGATGGCAGACTTTTGGAAGAGGGTCGTTCAACATTTTTTTTTAACGATGGCAGACTTTAATATCTTAAGAATTTGATGAATATCAAAGAAGTGAAACATTTTGATTGTTTAACGTTATTTATATTTGTTTATTTATCCAATTATTTAAACATTTAAGCAAAAAGATTAAAAAATATATAACGTAAGGTATGTTTATTATTTCAAAACTATATCCAGAGTTCATAATTGCTCTTTGAATTGTTGAAGGCACTTCCGAATTCAGGCATCCAGGGAGTTTTGTTACCTTGGAAAATGGCTCCCTAAATCCATAACTTATAAAAAAGTAAACGTAAACTATACCCCACCCTTTAAATTTCATCCTCACTGGTGTCATTAATGATTGATCACTGAGCATATTCAGCGACATGCAGTCTGACATTTCTGAAAATTACTAAATAAATCTTATGCGATTTACAGGACAGCTGGGCCAGCTAAATTATCGGAGCAAATAGAAAAGGTGATAAAGAGAGCAGGACAGCTGGGCCAGCTAAATTACCGGAGCAAATAGAAAAGGTGATAAAGAGAGCGTTAGGCAGACCTCTCAAGTTCCATGATCTAGAGTTTGGAAGGAGGTTGAGCTCTCTCAGTATTTTCCATCCAAGGAAGCGATATTCTCTCCTGTATCCAATGGAGACCGTGAAACCCCTCGAGAATGTGCTCTGCATGAAGGGTGGAAGCGGAGATTCAAGTTATGCATACAATTCTCCATCTGTCCAGGTAATTCCATCGTTGGATTTTTATGGTTTCTTTTCATTTAAGAGAATGATTCAGTTGATTCACTTATACCCATTTCACTGCAATGACGCACAGTTAAAAATGCTGGAGGCTCTTAAACCCATTCTAGAGCATGGGATCTCCCAGAACCTCAGAACTATCATGAACACTGGAGCTGCAGTGTTTCGTATTGCGGACTTGGGGTGTGCGACGGGGATGAATACTTTTCTTGCAGCCGACACAATTGTCACAGCTATCAAATCATCGTTCACTCGCCATTCCATGGATGTGCCAAAGTTCCAGCTTTACTTCGGCGATCTTCCCTCCAATGATTTCAATACATTGCTCCGGACATTGCCTCCATTCCTAGCAGGTGACATGACTTCGGGTGATGCAAAAGCAGTAACAGCAGCGGCCCATGGTGAGCAAAAGCCTCCCGCCAGAAGATTTTACTTCGCAGCAGAGGTGTCAGGCTCGCATTATGGACGCCTTTTCCCACGGCAGTCCCTCCATTTCTGCCATTCCTCAGTCAGCTTGCATTGGCTATCCCAAGTAAGTGAAATAACTTTTGACTTCGATCCTGTCCATTATATTTCAAAATATTCGAAAAATCTATACAATAATTTTTTTCGATTCACTGTAACAAAATAATGGATTCCCATTTCAGGTTCCAGCTAGCGTCCAGGACAGAAATTCTCCTGTTTGGAACAGTGGACATGTCTACATATCTAGCGATGCAGTGGCCAATGCCTACCTCGACCAATTCAGACAAGACTTCACAGCGTTCTTAGAAGCTAGAGCCGAAGAGATTATTCCCGGAGGATGCATGTTCATTGCTCTAGTGGGACATAGTTTTGGGGACGCAAAGGAACAACGCGGGTTCTCAGCCTGCGCTCATTACATGGAAGCTGCATTTAAGGAGCTGGTGGAAGAGGTAAATTACATAATTCATATAAATATGTCGTAATTAGTTTTGAATATATTCGATATGTGATCGAGTTGGAGTGGCAGGGTTTGATTGAGGAGGAGAAACTGGACTCCTTCAACATTCCATTCTACGATCCAAGTGTGGAGGAGTTGCAGAGCATAATAAAGACGAAGAACTCGTTTGAAATAGCGAGCATGAGGCTTCTGAAGGGTTTTTCCTTGCATCCACTTTGCGAGGTTAGAGAAGGAGAAGAAGCCATGTTTGGGAGAACTGTAGGGAACTTTTACAGAGAAATGTTTGAGAACATTGTGGCAACTCACTTGGGGGTGGATGAACATCTGGTAGATGAGTTTTTCTCCAGGTTTGCTAACAGAGCCGCTGCGAATTATGAAGAGTACTCGCCCAATACGCTCGACCTGGTTGTTGCCTTTCTTGTTCGCAAAGGAGCTTGACTCAAACGTCTGTGGTGACTTGCAGTTACCGTTTATGCACATATCTGAAATAATAATAAAAACGTATGAAATATTTAAATATGTACATTACCGTTTGATTTACTTGTAACGCAAAAAAATAGTTAAGCTGTTAGGTTGTATTTATAATTTTGAGCAGACAGAACAGTTAAGTACAGTGGTAAAAGCATCGTTTAATTCTCACGATAATGCTATTTTCAGATTTGGAATGTCGCTTGGTATTAAGCTGCATGATGCACTGTAACGTGCAGCATCAGAGCTAGTTGTAGACATGACATATCACATTTCTCCTAACTTTCATTTCCCACCCATGTTGCATCACAGAAATATTATTTAATCCAACACATCACACTTTCCAAAACTTTCCTTCAATGTGACAAAGGAAAAATTCTTTAGCAACCGCATGTGACATCAATCCGAATTTTAAGGATCTCCTCAATATAAAACTCTCTTTATTCATCTCCCAGAAAATTCCATGCTCGCTATCATATAACACCTATGCTTTCTTGGACATAATACGAAACTGTTCTTCATTGCGACATAAAGTGTTTTACAGCAAAAATGCATTTGCCAACAACATATTGCATCTTTAAACTTTCCTTTCTTGTTATAAGATAGTGGAAAAGTATATTTTTGCGAGATACATAAAGGTAGAAACATTTTTTAAAGGAGATTGATAGCTATTTTACCTCACATGTTTTGCACATAAGATATGTGGTTGAAGGATAGAAGCATTGGTTGTTCTTAGGAGTTTGCAATGGCATTTCTAGGTTCCAACAACTACAAAGTGGTTCTTGAAAAAAAGCGAACATTTCGAAACCACTCTACACTACAATAATAATTTTCGTAGTTTTTTCACGATTTGAAAGCATCAAGAACCTAAAACATGCTGCCTACATCAAAACTATCGAACGTGAACACTAGAGCAGAGCAAAGTAGCCACATTAACTTGACGTTGACATAATTTATTGGAAAAAAAACACAATACTGACTGCAAAATTTAGCAATCACTAACTTCACAGCCATCTCTTTGTCTACATATAAATCATTTTGTTTCAATTTGACTTACTGCTTTACAATTTCTGCTTGAAATAGGTGATGCCTGCCCATCTGGAGCTTGAAATTTTGCATTCTGATTTGATTTATTGCTTTTATATGCGTTTTCGTAGTTTTCATACTGAATCTATACTACTCAGCATATACAGTTTACATTTTCTGTGAATTTTCATCGTTTATTTCTATATCTAAAGAGCTTTTGTGTGCAAATCAGTTGTTGTCATTTTGTAGTTTATACCATTTTCAATTTTTATAGTTCACACTGTTTTCAAATTTTCCGCATTTTTCTTATTCCAAACGTCAGCGATTGGAAAAGGGTCGTTCACCATTTTTTTTTAATGATGGCAGACTTTTGGAAGAGGGTCGTTCAACATTTTTTTTTAACGATGGCAGACTTTAATATCTTAAGAATTTGATAAATATCAAAGAAGTGAAACATTTTGATTGTTTAAAGTTATTTATATTTGTTTATTTATCCAATTATTTAAACATTTAAGCAAAAAGATTAAAAAATATATAACGTAAGGCATGTTTATTATTTCAAAACTATATCCAGAGTTCATAATTGCTCTTTGAATTGTTGAAGGCACTTTAGAATTCAGGCATCCAGGGAGTTTTGTTACCTTGGAAAATGGCTCCCTAAATCCATAACTTATTAAAAAGTAAACATAAACTATACCCCACCCTTTAAATTTCATCCTCACTGGTGTCATTAATGATTGATAACTGAGCATATTCAGCGGCATGCAGTCTGACATTTCTGAAAATTACTAAATAAATCTTCTGCGATTTACAGGACAGCTGGGCCAGCTAAATTATCGGAGCAAATAGAAAAGGTGATAAAGAGAGCAGGACAGCTGGAACAACTAAATTACCGAAGCAAATAGAAAAGGTGATAAAGAGAGCGTTAGGCAGACCTCTCAAGTTCCATGATCTAGAGTTTGGAAGGAGGTTGAGCTCTCTCAGTATTTTCCATCCAAGGAAGCGATATTCTCTCCTGTATCCAATGGAGACCGTGAAACCCCTCGAGAATGTGCTCTGCATGAAGGGTGGAAGCAGAGATTCAAATTATGCATACAATTCTCCATCTGTCCAGGTAATTCCATCGTTGGATTTTTATGGTGTCTTTTCATTTAAGAGAATGATTCAGTTGATTCACTTATTCCCATTTCACTGCAATGAAGCACAGTTAAAAATGCTGGAGGCTCTTAAACCCATTCTAGAGAATGGGATCTCCTAGAACCTCAGAACTATCATGAACACTGGAGCTGCAGTGTTTCGTATTGCGGACTTGGGGTGTGCGACGGGGATGAATACTTTTCTTGCAGCCGACACCATTGTCACAGCTATCAAATCAACGTTCACTCGCCATTCCATGGATGTGCCAGAGTTCCAGCTTTACTTCGGCGATCTTCCCTCCAATGATTTCAATACATTGCTCCGGTCATTGCCTCCATTCCTAGCAGGTGACATGACTTCGGGTGATGCAAAAGCAGTAATAGTAGCGGCCCATCGTGAGCGAAAGCCTCCCGCCAGAAGATTTTACTTCGTAGCAGAGGTGTCAGGCTCGCATTATGGACGCCTTTTCCCACGGAAGTCCCTCCATTTCTGCCATTCCTCGGTCAGATTGCATTGGCTATCCCAAGTAAGTGAAATAACTTTTGACTTCGATCCTGTCCATTATATTTCAAAATATTCGAAAAATCTATACAATAATTTTTTTCGATTCACTGTAACAAAATAATGGATTCCCATTTCAGGTTCCAGCTAGCGTCCAGGACAGAAATTCTCCTGTTTGGAACAATGGACATGTCTACATATCTAGCGATGCAGTGGCCAATGCCTACCTCGACCAATTCAGACAAGACTTCACAGCGTTCTTAGAAGCCAGAGCCGAAGAGATTATTCCCGGAGGATGCATGTTCATTGCTCTGGTGGGACATAGTTCTGGGGACACAAAGGAACAACGCGGGTTCTCAGCCTGCGCTCATTACATGGAAGCTACATTTAAGGAGCTGGTGGATGAGGTAAATTACATAATTCATATAAATATGTCGTAATTAGTTTTGAATATATTCAATATGTGATTGAGTTGGAGTGGCAGGGTTTGATTGAGGAGGAGAAACTGGATTCCTTCAACATTCCATTCTACGATCCAAGTGTGGAGGAGTTGCAGAGCATAATAAAGACGGAGAACTCGTTTGAAATAGCGAGCATGAGGCTTCTGAAGGGTTTTCCCTTGCATCCAGTTTGCGAGGTTAGAGAAGGAGAAGAAGCCATGTTTGGGAGAACTGTAGGGAACTTTTACAGAGCAATGTTTGAGAACATTGTGGCAACTCACTTGGGGGTGGATGAACATCTAGGAGATGAGTTTTTCTCCAGGTTTGCTAACAGAGCCGCTGCGAATTATGAAGAGTACTCGCCCAATACGCTCGACCTGGTTGTTGCCTTTCTTGTTCGCAAAGGAGCTTGACTCAAACGTCTGTGGCGACTTGCAGTTACCTTTTATGCACATATCTGAAATAATAATAAAAATGTAAGAAATATTTAAATATGTACATTACCGTTTGATTTACTTGTAACGCAAAAAAATAGTTAAGTTGTTAGGTTGTATTTATAATTTTGAGCAGACAGAACAGTTAAGTACAGTGGTAAAAGCATTGTTTAATTCTCACGATAATGCTATTTTCAGATTTGGAATGTCGCTTGGTATTAAGCTACATGATGCACTGTAACGTGCAGCATCAGAGCTAGTTGTAGACATGACATATCACATTTCTCCTAACTTTCATTTCCCACCCATGTTGCATCACAGAAATATTATTTAATCCGACACATCACAGTTTCCAAAACTTTCCTTCAATGTGACAAAGGAAAAATTCTTTAGCAACCGCATGTGACATCACTCCAAATTTTAAGGATCTCCTCAATATAAAACTCTCTTTATTCATCTCCCAGAAAATTCCATACTCGCTATCATATAACACCTATGCTTTCTTGGACATAATATGAAATTGTTCTTCATTGCGACATAAAGTGTTTTACAGCAAAAATGCATTTGCCAACAACAGATTGCATCTTTAAACTTTCCTTTCTTGTTATAAGATAGTGGAAAAGTATATTTTTGCGAGATACATAAAGGTAGAAACATTTTTTAAAGGAGATTGATAGCTATTTTACCTCACATGTTTTGCACATAAGATATGTGGTTGAAGGATAGAAGCATTGGTTGTTCTTAGGAGTTTGCAATGGCATTTCTAGGTTCCAACAACTACAAAGTGGTTCCTGAAAAAAGCGAACATTTCGAAACCACTCTACACTACAATAATAATTTTCGTAGTTTTTTCACGATTTGAAAGCATCAAGAACCTAAAACATGCTGCCTACATCAAAACTATCGAACGTGAACACTAGAGCAGAGCAAAGTAGCCACATTAACTTGACGTTGACATAATTTATTGGAAAAAAAACACAATACTGACTGCAAAATTTAGCAATCACTAACTTCACAGCCATCTCTTTGTCTACATATAAATCATTTTCTTTCAATTTGACTTACTGCTTTACAATTTCTTCTTGAAATAGGTGATCCCTGCCCATCTGGAGCTTGAAATTTTTCATTCTGATTTGATTTATTGCTTTTATATGCGTTTTCGTAGTTTGCATACTGAATCCATACTACTCAGCATATACAGTTTACATTTTCTGTGAATTTTCATCGTTTATTTCTATATCTAAAGAGCTTTTGTGTGCAAATCAGTTGTTGTCA
>APFE031305944.1:0-36867 GCA_000404065.3 Pinus taeda
CATAAATGAACAATTCTTGGATGATACAAATGAAAAGACCTCCTTTCTATATATAGGAGTCTAAGGGGTTATAACATAATCAGAGCCGACATAACAATAATAATGTAAGGGCACAATAATAACAATAGTGGGCTTCTATGGGGCACAATAGTAACAATATGGGCACTACATGGGTACATCAATATAATAAGTGGGTTGTACTAATAAAAATAAGGGGTTACACTAGTAGTATGGGGGCCTAACAAAATGGACATAGATCAACCATTTAGGAATGGTAGAGGGGGAATTTATAGGCTGGGAGAGGGAGTTATACCTCCTCCAAAGATAGGATTAGGCCCACATCTTAAGGAGGTAGTTCATAGGGATAAGACCAAGAGGTCAAACTAGGAGGATTTGACCTCACATCATGAAACCACCTCCAGCTCGCCGCTCTAGAAGCTTCTAGATCACGAAGCTTCTCATCCT
Source organism: Pinus taeda (assembly GCA_000404065.3). NCBI lineage: Eukaryota > Viridiplantae > Streptophyta > Pinopsida > Pinales > Pinaceae > Pinus > Pinus taeda. The sequence continues at coordinate 466 of APFE031305944.1, forward strand.
CTTTGGGAAAACTTCCTTTTTGAGACCATCACGAGTATGAGAGAGAACAGAGCAATGCCATCGTTGGCTTAACAAGGTGCAACATGCGACCATCACGGTTTTGAGCTTCATAAGGGCGATGACTTGCATTTTAGGGTTTCAAGAGCCATTTCTTCAGGGAAAGCCCTAGGGATTTTCCAAGAAAAGTTAAAGGAGGGATCTGAGCTATATACATTGATGAGTATATTGTATAATGATCATGTTTCGGGCACTTCAGGGTATGTCATAGGGAAGTGCATGAGGCGTGACAAAATACTTTGTAACAATGAGCTATTGATGATCAAGTGTAAGAGGGAGCTAGCCTCTAAATTTGAGATGAAGGACCTTGGTCTCATGCACTAATTTCTAGGCCTTAAGGTGTGGAAAAACCCTGGTGAGATTTTCCTTTCATAAGGAAAATACGTTGTGAAGCTACTAGAAAGATTTGGAATGAATGTATGAAAATACATGACTACACCAATGGAAATGAACTTCAAGAAATTATGTGGAGAAGTTGTAGGACCCAATTTGGAAAATCCATTCGAGTATAGACAACTGATTGGCTCTCTGATGTTCCTTGTAAACACTCATCCAGACATATGCTATGCAATAAACACATTGATTAAATTTATGACCTAGCCCCTCCATGCACATTGGATAGCTGCCAAACATGTATTGAGATATTTGCATGGGTCGATCACACTTGGCTTGAGATATTCTACTAGAGATGTTCAACTTCATGGATACACTGATGCTAACTGGGAAGGAAATGTTATCGACAGAAAGAGTACATCTGGATATTGTTTTAGCCTTGGATCTACCATGATATCCTGGATGAGAAAGAAACAAGAGTTTGTAGCATTGAGCATTGCCGAAGCAGAATGCATTGTCGCTAGTATGGCTAACTACAAAGAAGTTTGGTTCAGGAAGCTATTTGGAGAGCTATTTGATTAGGTCCTAAAAAATATAGTAATATGTTGCGATAACAAGAGTGGGATCTGTTTGGCATGTAATCTTGTGTTTCATGACAAGTCAAAGCACATTGATATTCGATATCACTTTATTCGAGATATGGTGCAAAGAGGAGTTGTTAGACTCCATCACATATCGACAGATGAACAAATTGCAGATATTCTCACCAAGGCATTACCAAACGAAAGTTATTGGTCTTTAAAGAGCATCTTGGTCTGATGGATGTGGCCCCTCTGGATAAGGGGCAACGCTAATTGAGGACACTGCACCAACTCTCCCTGCCCTATTTGGGCTCCTAGGGTAAGGAACTAAGATAGAGGGCTCCTGGGGTTGAAGGATCTCTAGAAAATAGGGTACTCCCCTATTTGTTACCCATAGGGTTGAATATGTTTCTCTCCTATCTTCATAAGGTTGGAGAATTTTTCTCCTCTATGTGGTCTTTGCAAAGTATACCCGAGTTGGCATCACACCCATAAGCAGGGCTTGTTGGGAATACTGCTCTTCGTTTGGCCAACGAGTTGAGAGTGTACTTGGGGTGTACAACCCAAGTCAAATATGATGCAGGTATTCTACCACATGACTACTGAGATTCATTGATGGGAAGATTGGTAGGAAATAGGACTGGGTTGAGAGTGTTAGTGCCTAAATCTACCTTAGGCTGAGAAAGGCAGGTCTAGGGTAACATCAAACCACGCTTAACCTGGTAGCTAACCCTACCAGGTCGGGAGAGGGCTCTCTCCTTGTCAATATCAATGAAAATATATCAAGGAAGGCTTGATATGATTGATATGAATACTAATTTTAGGCTAGGTATGTTTTCTCAGAAGAATTTTGTTTGATTTTAATGGTTTGTTGCTAGATCAGATGAAGAAGGCAGCTTTGGGTCCGGGAAATGAACACAGATTTGCAGAGGTTTCTGTCGGGAGAGGTAGGAAAGTGTTTTAGCACTTTGAAATGAGTGTAATGATGAGTCTAAAGACTGGCAAGGAGCTGGAGAGGGCATGCAAGTGTCATGAGTCCTCTTAAAATAGTGGAAAACATGTAGAACTAAACAAACCCTAAGGTAGAGCACTGAAACACCAACGAATTCCACCTCTAAACTTGATTCATTTAGTTATGCTGAAAGAGAGAGATGATGGCACACATAAACATAAGATAAACTGAATTACAGAGAAAAAACAATGTTAATTCACATTACCACAAGAATCCCACAAAATGCTGCAAAACCCTGGTTTATTTCCTTGCCAAACTGCAAAAGTGATGTACAATAGTGCTCAATGCATCCACAAGAGTCCCACCTTGACAAATGACTAAGAAAGTACTATATATAGGCATAAAACCACCTATGCTAGGCATTAGGGGTAGAATCCATGAGTCAAGGAGCTGTTTCAATAAGATCTAAGCTAGGAACTGAAAAATAGGCAGTCGATTAGCTTGCCTCTAAAACTATGGAAACTGATTCATTCAGTTCAAAACCACCTAAAACTGATGTATCTACCTCATTAAGTCAATTTTCATCATTTTTACATCAATTTACATCATGAATTTGACCATGAGAGGGGAAAAGTCAAACTAGTAGAAAACTAGGCGAAATTCTGAGCAAACAGGCAAAAATGGCAAATTTTTCTCCTATGCGTAGCGCCACTGATTCTATGCATGGTGCTTTTTCCAGGCCAGTTTTGAAAGGCTTCCCGAAGTCCAAATAAGGTGTAGAATAGCTCATTGGAAAGATTGGTGAGTCTACTTTCTATAACAACTTGAATTTTTTGATGTGGAGTCCATTTTCCCCTTCAAAAATGCAATCTCCCAAGACTGCTTCCTGTGCGGCAAAAAAAGTGGCAGAGAGGGCATTTTTTGGGTGTTTTTTTCCCTTTTGGAGACCTAAAACTTGTCCAAAATTCTCAGCCATTTCTGAGAATGCATATCTTTTCATTCTAATTCCAAATATTTAAGCCATTTTGAAAGAATATTCCTCCATCAAAAGCGTAGCGCCAGTGGCGCTACGCACCTGTTGGAAAAGCCTGTGTTAAACATTTCTATGCGTAGCACCATTTTCAGATCACGTTTTGGAGGCCTTCCCGGTGTCCAAACTGGGTGCACGATAGCCTGTTGGAAAGCTTATTGAGTCACCTTTCCAACACGACTTGAAGTTTTTAATTTGGAGTTCATTTTCCCTATCAAAGTCAAATCTCCCAAGACTGGTTAAAATGTGCAAAATGAGGTTGCCTAAAGGCAGAGTGCTGTTGCAGTCACCTTTTGAAGGTCTTACTCAACTCCAAATTGAGCTTAGGATAGCTCATTAGAAACATATATGTGTCTATTTATCATTTAACTCATTAAGCAAGTCATTTGGCCAACCAAGATAGGAGAAATCTTGACTTTTCCAAGGTCACTTCAGATGTGCATCAATTCTCCTGAGGCAACTATATTTTTGACATTTCTCTAAAACCATGACACATGTGTAAAAAGTGAAGGAGATTTTTCTTCCGTGGCCTATTATGGACAAAAACCTCTCTCACATTCGCCAAATTCATTTTTTCATGCTCAAAAACATCATTTGAGTAAAACCTATCCTGATGTGTGGAACAAGGGATTTGTCAAAATGAAGTGAAATAAAGCGGATAAGGGGCTTCTAAATTCTTGAGAAAATTTTGGGAAGTAGGTAGGGATGTTAGGAAACAAAGAAAAGTATAATTTCAAATATTGAGTGAGGGGAAGGGGTCCAAAAGGGCTAAACACAGGCCTAGCCTAGAAAATTGTCAAATTGTAGCAAGAAACTAGGGTTTGTGGGAAAATGAGGAATTTGAGGGATATCAGTGATGGGAAGTTTTTAATAAGGTACATTAAGGAGAGGGGAAGGTGTATGAATATCAGGATACAAATTTTGTTGATGAGTTGACCATACAAGAGAAATTACCTTCAAAACCCTAAGAGAGGGAAATGAATCTTACCTAGGCACAACTGAAACATGAACAAGGTGTAAAATGACCCATTGGAACCTGAAATGATGATGACAACTCTTTGAATGATGGAAAACTCGGTTGAATGGTGACATGGACTGACACTTGGAAAGCTTTGGAATGAGTGAAAACAAATGCTAGACCTAATACCTAATGACCAAATTTTATTTGAAAACTCACTGAAATGACAAAATTTGACTTTGACACTCTAAAACCACTTTGTAAGAGCATATTTGATCACTGGTGGAAGGCTTCAAAGGCTGACACTAACATTGGCTCCAATGGGGATGGTAGCTCCTTGGAGGTGCCAAGAACCACAAATCTTTGGGAGAGCAGACCAGTGCCTTATCCATTGGGCAATATGGAGTCAGTAACTTCAAAACACCCAAAAACCAATTAATATGAAACTTTGACTCAAGACTCATAGTTGAACTGACTAATTCAAAACTGAAACAAAACTCTCAAAAGCTAAACTGGACACTCAGCTGAAAATATCTTGGAATTGACTGAAACAAAAAATGACTCAAGACTAAAACACAACTGACAAACTGGAAAATATGCTCAAAATGGAGCTTATTCAATACAACCTACTCTAGTTGTTCCATTCATCACCTGATCAAGTGAAATGAAACAACCAATGCAACCAAGTAAGAATTTTGGTTGTTGTTTGCATTCTCCACAAGTGCTTTCTTATGAACAACAAGAAAGAACTACTGAAAGGCAACTCCCATGAAAACTTGTAAACATATCTGTTGAATGATATGGAGTCTCTATCTAACTCCAAAAACACTGCATAAGGATCTTGAAATTCATGCACATTGGGACTTAGCTCATCCCATGGATTACTTTTCTTCTTCTTGTACCATGAATACAAACTTTCATCTAAGCTTTATGACGAGACTCCTGCTAAAAATGACAAAGAAATCGACTGTTGGATCAAGTTTGTATCAGTACACGTTTCAAGCTCACATGTAGCTAATGGAGAAGGACTCTGACTGCATACATCATCCAACACATTAGCTATTGGATCGTGAAAAACTTTAAAAAACTGTTGCAACCCATTTTTTATTGGTTCTGATGAGATTACATGATTCCCTATAGGTTGTTCATTTGAAGATAAAATATGCAATTTTCCCTTCAAAAACTGAAATGATTCAAAACAAAAGGGTATGGAATCATCTGGCATCATTTGATCATATGGTCTAGGTTCTAAGCCTTCATTTTCAACCTGACTTTCCCCATGGGTGTTTGAAAAGGGTGACCAAGTGTCTCTCTTCAAAAAGGCTAGGTTCTAGGATCATCAGTTAATGAAGGTCAGGACAAGGCTTTAGTATGGCAATTTATGTGAACTTGAATTCTTGTCCCAGAAAATTTTATCCTGAGACTTTTGTAAGAGTGCAAGTGCCTCATTATGAAAAGGCTAGGATTTTGTTGCAGTGGTCATACCCATGGTTGGATGGACCTTTCTCCACCAAGGCTAGAGCTAAGGTATTTGAGGTTTGGCCTTAAGTTTTGTGTTATAAAGGATTCTTCCACGACATTGTTATATATATGCCCCACTTTTGTTTATTTTAAACAATCTCTACATAGGTTTGAACTTGGGTGCCATTCTATTGGGGTTTGAATCTAAAGATTCTCATCCAGCCTACATTATATGCCTTTTGTAGCCATTATAGGAGGTAGATTCATTGCATGCTTCAAAAAAACAACTTTCTCATGTATATTTTTTGAAAGCACAATGGTCACATGTTGAAAACTAAAATGAGATAACAATCACCAAACTAACTTAATCTCCAATACCTTCAGTGTTTAAAACAATGACACATGACCCATTCATGCAATGTGAAGCAAATTTACCCACAAATGTAAGGTAGGACTGCATGTTTCAAATAATAATAAGAACATATATACATGTCCAGGATTCACTTATCTCCATCTTTACACATGAAGATAGGAATGTGCAACGCAGTATAGTCACCTCATTAGTATGTCAAGAGACAGGGCACCCCACCTACCATTTCATTTGATTTTTATTATTTCGGATTTTAATTCCTTGTTTAGTTTTCTAGAGAGGACTAATAAGCATCACAATGGGTTTCATTTTTTTGCAGGTAGATGTGTCAACATTATAGCAATTCCATAGGGAGGGTTGTGGAAAATAGAACACAACTCAGGATCTTTGGGATCATTAAATGTAGCTTTTAGCTATGACAAATAGAGTAATCAAGTTGTCATATGGGGATGGGAAGCAAGGGATGTGGGAAGTGGGAAAAGGGGAATAAATTGTAGTGTTTTATAAAGTAAAAGATGAGGAAATAAATAGCAATACAACAATATCATATTTGTGCACAAACATAAGGAATCTTGATTTCCTTTCTAAAGATATTTTGTTGATCAAAGGTGAAATATGTTAGCGTAAAAATATGCAGAGGATAAAACTTCTATTGATCATATCATAGAAGGGCCCCGCCCTTATAATCATGTTGTTGTACTCAAGCATAACGAATGCAAATGAAAGGATTAAAACAAAAATACAAAACAACAAAGTAACAAAGGGGAAATAAAAATGACTTATTCGAAGTAAGATAAGAAATTAAAACTAAACTATATGAAAAGGAAAGGCACACAAATGACTAAAAAGTAAAGAAAATATATCAAAGCATATGTACAAATGGTAAGTAAAAGGAAGTGTTGTATTCCTTATCAGCCTCAATGTGGAGCTCGATGTGAGACCCATTAGTTGCGTAAAAAATAGACGATTATTATCATCTTTCAACAAATAATAATTAGTTATGGCAATAGCACCAATGACAAAAGGACCAATCCACAATTTCTGAAACTTTGAATATTTTCCTTTCCCAACATGTGCAAAATCCCACAAGAGTACTTTTTGACCAACCTAAAAAATTAACATTTTTATATTTCTTATCAAATTACTTCTTGACAGTTTGCATTCTGCTTTTCATATTGTTAATTGAATGATTCCTTTGTTCTTCAAATGGAAATAATGTGGAACCCTTTGGGGAATGTTATGGAATTCAATTCTTCATCTTGCAAAGCCAGCCACAAGGAGTTAAATTCAAGCACTACAAGCATAAGCACCTCTTGACCATAAACAAGCTAGAAGGGAGAAGATTGGATACTTGATTTGATTTTGGTTGGGTCTGCTTATAAGGCATATTTTAACAGATTGTGCCAACTTCTTGGCTTACCGTCAATTATTTTCTTGAGAATTCTAATCATTTTTTTCTTGTTAGATTCAACTTGACCATTACCCTTTTGGTAATATGTTGAAGATGTAGAATGTTTGATTTGATATTTGGTACAAAATTTGGTGAATTTGGATTAAATGAATGTTGGTCTGTTATCATAAACAAGTTCTAAGGGAAGATCAAATCTACTAAATATATTACTTTCAAGAAACTCAATCACATGTATGTCCTTAGAATTCTTCAAGGTACCGCTTATGCCCACTTGGAAGTAGTTAGTGGTGGCTAAGATGAAGATATGGCTAGCTGAAGAAGGTGGACTAATAGGACCAATGAAGTCCAAACCCTATTTCAAGAAGGGAAAGTTTGGGATAACCAGATGTAAAGGCAACACATATAACTTCTCTTTTCCAACATCCTTTTGGAACTCATCACAACTTTGGACACACTTATAGATGTACCTGTAAATAGTTGGCCAATAGAAGCCATATCTAAATGTTTCATGAGCTATCTACTTGGAAATGAAGTGGTTGCCAATATGCATGTTAGAAAAGGTAGACCCATGTGAGACCTTTAGGATCTTGTTGGTTGCTTTATCATCTACACAACATAGAAAAATTCCAACATAGGATTTGTGAAATAGCCTAGTGTTATGAATTAAACATTTTTCATTTTGCAAATAAAGTATTATATATTTATACCAGTGATGATCTATAAGGTCAATTTGGTGCTCATTAATAAGAAAAAGAGTTGATAAGGAATCCACATTATTATCAACTTAACTAGGCTCAAAATGTTGGGCCAAACAAAGGGAGAGGTTGTGTCCCTTAATAGTTTTGGAAGTAATAATCATTAATCATGTTCCTAAATCTTAGAAAGCTAGTGTGCTAGCCTAGACAATAAAGCATTAGAGAAATTTTGAGGTCAAAAATGGGCCTCAAAAAAAAATGTACAACCAAATCAACTTTATAAGATCCAATAACATTCAGGATGAAGATATCAACCATGGGGGATGATTCACCATTTTTTGAATAAAAAATTAAAAAAATAAAAAAAGTACTTTTTGAACTCGTATTTTCAACTTATTTCCCTATGGTTTTACTCGAATTTCAAGCAGTAGCACTCATTGGATGCAGAATTTAAGTCCTTATCCTACGATATTGCATACTTTCGATGGACCCTGCTACACAAAAAATGAGAAATACATGTAAAACGTGATCGAAATCACATTTTTCATGTATTTCTCATTTTTCATGTAGCAAGGTCCATTGAAAGTATGAAACATGGGTACTCCTTATATGATAAATTAAATTTTGCATCAAACAAGTGCTCCTGCTTGAAATTTGAGTAAAATTGTAGGGAGTGTTGTGGCCACCAACAACCCCCCTCCTTATGAAGTGTTATTGCTAATACTAAATAAGTGGAGATCCTTAGTAAAAATCAAAAAATCAATTAGTGTTATATTTTCCTTTTAGATAAAACTTACAACATCATGGACTTAGGAAAACACCTTGAAGAATCTAAAAAACCTAAGTTTCATAATGAAGAAATAAAATTCACTCCTTAAGGGATATCGCATCGTGCAAAGAATGATAGGATACACCTTCTAACGAGTTAAAATGACAAAAAGCGAGATTGCGACGCGAAACCTCATCGCATCGCATACACTAAAGAAACACTCACATTTAAAAAACTCTAAAAATCACCGATATGCGATATCACATATTGCGGATCGCAAAAATCACATGAATTACACAAGGATTATAACATATTGCGATATTGCGATACTGCGATACCACAAAGTTGCGATGCTGCAATATTGCGATACACCGACCTTGCGATAAAAAACAGCACGATGATGTTGCGATTTGTGATACAGCGATCTGCGATATCGCAAAGCAAAATCGTAGGATCCCTCCATCGCAGTTGGTTCTGGCTCATTATTCGAGAAAACTTTTTCAGCCAAGAGTTGGTCATATATTTTAATGCGAATTAATGAGTTGTTGCCAGTTGTTAATAAAGTATGGTGTTGTGTTTTTCGAAGAAATAACTCACGTAAGGTGGCATGTTTTGCATATCTTCGGCATTTAAAAGTTTTCCTGTCATTAGTCTTTTATCATTACTTCCACCTCAATGTAAACTGCTAGAAAGAAGGATGAAGCGTTATATAGGGTATTATGCAGAAAAGAAAGGCAGTGCTCCAATGTACATTTCGGAAGGCACACCTAATCCACTCAAGGAAGAAAAAGAGCCGCAGAACTCTTCTGAGGCATCTATCACAGATTTCTCATATACAGCCATGGTTGAATGGGTACTGAACGATGTTGATACCAGAAACAGACAGTGTAATTCTCAGGGTCAAGAGTTCACATAATCACCATTTTTACAAATTTTGAGCTTTATACCAGATGAGAGAAAAAGGCGGAAGAGGCAAAAACCGCATCAGGGAAGCTTGGATCAAGAAACAGAGGCAGTTTCCGATGTGCTTAGCGCTAATCGCGCATCGCTAAGAAAAATTGCTCGAAAAGGAAGGTCCCTAGTTATTCAGTCACCTGCGAGCCCCGAAAATTGCAAGAAATCAGTGATAGAAACAAACTGGAAACAAAAGACTGAAGGAAAAGCAGAAGCAGTCCAAGGGTTAACCAAGTTGAAATGGGATTTTTACCTGGTATACATGGTAATGATACATATTCATTGGATGATTATCAAGTATATCATCAATTTTACTAAGAAGATAATGCCAGCTCTTGCCGATTCTGTTTGCTTAACTCAACCAAAGACGGAAGACAGTCAGCCGACTCCACTCAGGAAAATACTGAATGCTTGCGACATTAATGAGTAGATTTAGAAATAGTTAGATAGTAGATTTAATTTTAGAAATAGTTTTGCTTAGAAATAGTTTTGCTTAGAAAGAGGACGGTCATTTAAACCAAATCCTCAATTTTTGAAAATAAGTTATTTAGTTAGTAGTATTTAAACCCTTTTCATGCATTTAGAGAAGGGTCCAGAAATTCATCAAAAACTTCTCCTCAGAACATGCACTTTTGCACCCTCAGAGGAGGTTTTGGTGAATGAATGGAACATGGTTTATTTGATATTTGCTACTGATGTTGCACTTCTGTACTCTTAGTGGATGTTAAATCAAGGAGAGATAAATCAATTGTCGCTTGAAGCTCATGAGTAGGACTAGTTATAAATGGTACTTTTATCTCTTAACCATTTCTGCTTATGCGTTAAAGTGATGTTCAGTTTTCAGTTGTTTATATATTACAGTGTGGATGCCTGAGTTATCATTTGGCACTTTTGTATGGTGATAACTATTTATTTATGCTTAGTGTATGAATAGCTCATTTATATGATAGGTTTTCACAACTGTTTCGTCTAACTTCTTATACGAAGTAGTTCATATTTATTGAATTCTTTTCTTATAATAGCTGAATCATCTTTATTACCAGTTATTGTATGAAATCCTTTTAGATTGCATAGAAGAAATATCACGCCCCAGGTTAGCATAAATTTTGATGTTTTTCTGTTCATTAGAATACAATAGCATAGCATTAGATTAGAATTAGCATAGAAGTATTCCATTTTGAACAGAAAATACCCATGTTTCTCACACACACACACGGCACTGGGAAACTGGTCCCATATCCCTAGTCGGACCCGCTATACCAAACGGATAAGGAGATGCCAACCAAGGTATGGATCGGGGGGGTATCCCCCTTGTTGTAGACCCGATTTTCGGGGCCTTCAACATATTTGGCGCTAGAAGGAGGGCATGAAACATGTTGTCTGTTGGAATTTGTTTTCAATTTTAACATTTGAATTAGGATGGACTCTCTTAAACTTCCAATTTGGAGTTGCATCCATGTACGTGCATCCTCCAACACTCCATCCGAAGTGGTAAGACTATTGTCTCAGGTAAAATTCAATGGTAAGAGAAATTCTTCTGCTTTTAATCATGCCCTTCAATTTATTCAAGGTGTTTCAAATTATAATTTTCAAGGAATTGACTAAGGTATTTTATGCAGAATTTTTACTCTCACGTTTGTAGCAGAAGCTAGAAACTAGTGTAGAACCCTTCTGGTTGCCTCAATTCACAGCTGGGATCAATTTGTCACAGTTTTTATTTGTAAATTTGACTTCTATGATTATGATCAGGTATATGATGAAATTGAATATCTACAAAAAGAAGATGAGTCTGTTAGAGATTTTAATATTTGATTTCATCTGAACTGTTTGAAATTTGAGGTTGAAAATGATCCCATAATTGAAGAATCATTAGATTGTGTTGATCATAATTATTCACTGCCTCCTATTCCTGATTCATATGAAATTATTCCAAGCTTTGTTCAATTTCCTTCTAACATAAATGAGAAATCCAATTTGGATGTGCACATAAATTGTGAGGAAGAAGTTTCACAAAGCTTAGAAGACATTTCTGATCAAATACAAGAAGACAAAACCAACAATTTTGGAAGAAAGGTCACCTTGGAATCTGAAAGCAACTTGGAGGCAAATTCAGAAAAAATGATCGCAACTCAACAAATGCAAACACAAATCAAGGTAAAAAATATCATGCCAACAACTGAACAGATTTCTGAATCTTTCCATGATAAGAAAATGCCAAGATCAGAAAAGAAAAATAATCTTCTTCCAAAAAACACAAGAACACAAAGGTATGATCTAAAACCTGAAGTCTATGATGAACATAATGCACAAGAATTCTCAAAAAGAGATATTTTTAAATGCATTACTTCAGAGTCACATTTTTCTCTTTATCCTGATATTTTTAATGATGACATTTTTTCCGCTCTCGATATTAATGATATTTTAGAAAATACAGAGGCTGGTCTAAATGATGAATCACCATTAAGTGGTTTTCAAGATAGAGAAACAATTAGAGAACATTATTTTGCCATTAACAAACACGAAATGCTTATTCCTCGTTGTTTGAATATACTGGATGAAACTGAAAGGAGGCCTTGGGAATCTTGTGAAGTCATTTATGATAATTACTTTGACATTGAAGATGTTGATTTATCTCGAGAGAATCAATAGGAACTCCAAATAACATCTGAGAATGAGAGGTATTTTAAATTAGAAATCATTTCAACCGATCCTCATTCTAAAGCAACAAATCATCTGCATGATTTCATTATCCAAGAAAATACTCCAGTCTATGATTCATATCATGACCAAGCTTTCATGCCTATCCACAATCATGATTCCCTTTCTAAATCACAAGATGGAAGTCGAAATCACTCAAATTCTATAATTTTAGTCAATCCTTGTGAAAGAGAAATCATTACAAAACGATCCCAAATGTGTTATATCTCTAGTTGTACAGATAGTGATTTTGTTCTATTTTTTCTTTACCTATTTCGAACAAAAACAAATTTGTTTTCAGATTTTTGATCCATTATGCTGGCATACTGAGCACCATACTATCAGACATTCATTTAATGTATGGCCCTGTTGGAAAACTGAAGTTTTTCAAAAGCATGAGAAGTTATTGCAATTTCATCCTCAGTCAATGTCAATGATTGATCAAAAACTTCCATCCTATCAAAGACAATATCAACAAAAGGATGTATTTTTACATATCTGCCAACAATTCAATTTAATTAAAAAAAATTCCATTTCATTTGAGAGATTTCCATCCATCCTTCATTGATCCATTTAAAGAAATATATTTGGAAACTTTTCTTTTATGGAAAATCGTCAAAAGTTTAATTTTTACACGTAACACTAATAATAAATTCCAGGCCTTTGAATCCAAAAATTCATATCTTCAGTCTGGCCTGACATCTCTTCCATTGAACATTTATCAATCCTTAATAGAAATCCATCCAGATTTCTATGATCTAATAGGTATTCAGTTGGAAAGAAAATTTCATAAGAAGGAGATTCTAAATAAAATTCTAACAATAGGTGTACATTCTTATTCCACATTTAATGTTCTTAGTTCAGTAAGAGTTTTGTTTCTAGTACTAATATTTGAACTGTATATATATGCAGGAACGGAAATGAGAGACTGGTTACATTGGAAATATGACTACACCTAGTCAATTTCATGTATATTGTTAGAATAGGAGTAGAATTAGTTTAGTTAGTCTGTAGGTCAAAAATAAACAAAGTAATTAGCCCTTTTCATATTTTATAAATATCCAAGGAAAAAATTACCTCTCATTAACAAAAAAAAAATTATCGTCCTCAAAACAATTCTCCCATAATAAAACCAGTTGTGAATGGTTACATTAGGCATTTACGAAAAAGACACCAACTCTCTTTCAGATTTTGACTTTTCTCTTGTATTAATAGAAAATCTTTTGGAAAATTGATCTTTATTATTGAAAGATACAGTTAAAGACTCTAACCTAGATATGACACTAGTTTCAACTTCGTAAAGTTTGATGAAAACAACCTTTAGTGAAGAAATTGTTTTATGTCAGTGCAATGAAAGGTATCAATAAAAAAATAAAGATTCTCTGTAGAACAACTACTTCCAAAAACTCTACCATTGTCGTCAAGAGCTATCTAAAGGAAACAATGACTTCCTCCCTACTAAGGAATTCACAACTTTCAGAGGAACAATCCAAATATACACTTCATCTTGAAGAATGAGAGGTCTCATCACGAGCTGACTTATCATAATCACAACTATTATAACTTGCTGACTTTGCCAAATACTGCATACCACAACAAGGCAATGACTCAAGATTGTTACAATCAAGAGGCAAGGGGTCTCATCACGAGCCAACTTGCTCAGCAAAGTTATAAATTGAGTGAATGACTATGTCATAAATTGGCTATCAAACCAAGACATTGTTCTTTAAGAATAAAAAGAAAATCAAAGCAATAAGTGTGGATGCGGATTCTTCTTTGAGAGTTGTAGGTTTCCTTAAGTAGGATACAGGATCATTGCTGGGTAACAGGTAACCCTGTCGACGCTATAAACACCTGCTGGCAGCAGAGGCTCTACCTATGACAAATGAGCATATTTAAAACTGGCTTACAGAGAGACTTTGTTTTATCTTTACAGACCAAGTAATGACTGATGTAAATACAAAGACTAACTTGAGGCAGCAAATAATCAAAGCTGAAAATAGCTTAAACAAAATGTCATTGACAGGTTAGAGCATAATGTACTTTATCTTTCCATAATAAAGTTTAAACTTTCTGAGAAATTTTTTGTTTTGGAAGTTTAGAAAATTCAATAGAAACACAGAGACAACTGGTTCTTCCAAGTGAATCGCCAATTGTTGTGGCCACCAACAACCCCCCTCCTTATGAAGTGTTATTGCTAATACTAAATAAGTGGGGACCCTTAGTTATAAAATCCAAGGAAATCAAAGTAGTGCTTACATTTCCTTTCCGCAAATAAAGTTACCATTATAAGCTTCGGAAGCCCCTTGGAAACTCTTAGAATCTAAGTTTATGATAAGATACAAAATATCTTTATCAAGGGAAATCACATCACAATAAAATAGCGGGATGCCACCTCACAAGCACAATTCCAACATTCGTGAGATAGCAATAATGAACAAATATCGCATCGCATTCAACATAACTTACATAAAACACTTCAAAATCTGCTGATGTGCGATGGCGCCGATCGCAAGATCGCATCTCACAAGGAATGGGTTAACAAAATTTTTCATACATAACATTCCTGCGATCTGCGATATTGCGATATCACGATTTCGCGATAAAGCAAAGTTGTGACGTCATATCAGATCTATATCATGATTTTGCGATGTTGCGATCTGCGATGTTGCGAAGCAAATCGCAAAATTGCTCCATTGTAGATCTTTCGGGTGCATTATTCATGAAAAATAGTTTCCATAAGCTGACTCATGGTTATGCACTTTAAATGCTAATAAAGGAGTTAGTTGTTAGTTATTAATAGAATATGGGTGCGTGCTCTTCAAAGAGCATTTCACGTAAGGTGGTATATTTGGTATGTTTGCGGCATTTAAAAATTTCCCATCACCCTTCCTTGTCAGTCATTTTTACTTCACTTGTGAATTGCAGGAATGGAGAGCAAAGGACAATACAAAGAAATACGCAGGCTGAAATGGGAAAGAAAAGCAAAGCCTCGAGCTCCAAAAAAGAGAAAATGGTGCCTTTGTATACAGACACGGCTTGTAACAGAGACGCGGGAATAGCTACATGGGAAGGCATGTATAATATGCTCGAAGAGGAGAATCTCAGAGTAATGGAGGTTACGGTTGTTGCAGGCTCACAGAGTTCTTCTGAAGCATCCGTAATAAAGCTAGCTTGCTCATTCTTACATCGGATAGGAGCGAGGCCAAAAATCCTCCCATACATGGACATGGTTAAATGGATACTAGATAGCGCAGAAATACAAAATAGACATTTCAAAATTCACGGTCAAGGACTCATCGGTTCATTCGCTGCGTAGGATTTGAAGCTCATGCCGGAGCCACGGGAAACCTACAATAAGCAGTTCACGGAGAAATTTGTAAAGGAAAACCCGAACCTAGCAGAAACTACCAAAGACTGGTCTAGGAGGGACGAGCCGCTGAAGAAAGATAAACACGGTATGTACAATACTGGTTCCCTTACCTCCCCATACTGCTTTGCTGCTGCCATGCTCTATAGAATATTTGGAATGCCAGATATCAACAAATTTTCATCCAAATGGCTACCATTATTGGATGCTGCCACAAACGCCACTATTGTAGATTGGGCTAAAATCTTATCTGATAACCTGGTCACCGTCATTGTCAGTTACCGCTCCAAAAGAGTTGTGGCTTACAAAATTTATTCTCCTTTTTACCTATTTGCATATATAATGGATGCAATATGTTACGTTTCTAAGTTTCCTGTTATGGGTTGGAAGTGGACGACACAAGACTGTCTACCCATCCATGTTTATCACAAAGCGTTATGGGACTCTCATTTCACTCCATAATTCTACCAAATTTGTCATGGAATTATGCTGCGAATGTTGTATGATAAAGACCCTCCGAGATGCTCACCTGAAGCAGAAGTAGACATCCTCACTGTCGCAAGGTGGTTCGGGGAAGAATTGTTTACTTACGTCAGGGTATTTGGAAGTTCTGCACCCCCTCATATCCTACCTTTGTATATCCCTGATAAACTCTTAGCTCGAGAGATTGCCTATCAAACTTGTGGGGAGGGTGGCCTAACTAAAGAGTTAAAGGATAAAAAGAAGGCTATATGGCCACAGTTTCCTGTAGCCTATGGGGCATTTTCGCTATTCGATGTAGGCCACACTTTCACAGAAGTAAAGAATATCACGTGCTTACAGCTATTCAAATTCACTGGAAGGCCATTTGAACCTCATGAGTTTTCCCACAATTTTACAACTACAGTCAAGATAAAGATGTTCTCTGGAGAGAAGGATTTATTTGATGATATATTCCAACAGAAAAACACATTAGAAGAAATTCTGCACACACCCCAATTGCAACTATCCCCAGAAGAATTCCAAAGGTTCAAAATATACAGGGAAAGAAGGTTAGCCCGTTTTCATTAAGAGAAACTATGCCTAAAACCCTCAAGAGAACCAACTCCAAGTGTTAGCCTTAGTGGGAGTTCAATTACTATAAGATCTAAGTCCAAGTCTGAAAAAAAAATGTCTGAACATTCTAAAAGATCCTAAAATGAACTGGATAAGATCGAAGGGTCAGTAAAGGATACTGCCCAATCAAAGGAACTTCTACATCAGCAGGTTATTGCCTCCGCGCAAAGAGATCCTCCCCCTCTCGTCATCTAAGCACTGCCAGTCATACCTGAATTGGAAAAAGAATGGGAAACCTTCAACGACTTGATCAATCTTGAAGGACAAACCAAGAAGACAACTGTCAGCAATGCACAGGTAGTAAAAGAAGTAGTCACAAGAACACTCAGCGAAGTCTCAGATATGGAGCATATTCCTATTTCTCCATCCTCTGAGATTGTACTGAAAATAGAAGAGATACCTCCTCTAGATATATTTTATAGCCCACAGCACAAAGTAGTAGTAAGAAGACAAAGGAAGAAAAGGAAATTGGAAAACATGCTTTCTCAAAACATAGAACAGTTAGACGTCCTGTGAAAAGATCCCACTAGCAATCCTACTGAAAATCTCTCCAAACTATCTAAGATCGCAGGAGCATACGCCTCCGCAACTACTGACAAAGCATCTAAGGTACAACAGTTACTAAAGGAAAAGGAAGACCAGATACTAGCACTACAACAATAATTGCAACAAGCCCACGCCAATAATGAAGCACATAAACAGCTTGAGAAGTTGCAGCACGACTTCCAGCAAATGCAGATAGGATATCAGAAAAGTTTGGATGAAAAAGGAAAGCAGTTACAGGATTTACGAAAGATGCACAGGACGACCCTAAGCTTACAGAATTTACTACGGAGTCCATTTCCTTGAATGAACAATTACTACAACAGCAAGAAGCATTGGGCCAAAAGATATCACAGTGGAGTTATTATTGTGAAATCAGTGATAAAACCACTAATCAAGTGGTAGATTTACGAAGTGACCATGATCTAATTGATAAACGGGTGGCTGAATATTTGGCTTGGCAAGAAAAGGATGAGGGTAATAGAGCAGGTGCACAAAGAATAAATGAAAACCACAAGGAAATGCTCTTTAATAAATGGGATGAGCAAATCAGAGAGGCAGAACAAGCGGCAGAACGAGCAGCCACAGCAGCCAGCAGACTTATTGATTGTGTAAATGAAAATTTACACAGGGCAAATTTGATCGCAGAGACCACTCCAGGATACTTACCAAACGCACAGCAACTAGAGGCAGATTGGAAACAGAGAGTTCAAGAAAAGGCCAAAGCAATCCGAGGGCTAAGCAAGTTAAACTGGGATTATTACTGGACATATTTGGTGAAGCCACACAACCAGTGGATGACTGTTGAGTGCATCATAAATTCGGTCGAGAAAATGGCATCAGCTCTTATAGATTCTGTTTTCTCAACCCAATTAAAAGCGGAAGTCAGCCAGCCGACTCTCCTTAAACAGATGCTGCATACATGTGATTTCAAAGACCAAATACAAAAATAGTTTAATTTTAGATTCAATTTTGTTTTATTTTCCTGAAAAGAGGACGGTCATTTAAACCGCATCCTTTATTTTTGTAATAATTTATTTTTAGAATTAGTCATCAGTAGTATTTAAACCCTTCTCATGCATTTAGAGAAGGGTCCAGAAATTTATCAAAAACTTGTCCTCAGAACATGCACTTTTGCACCCTCCGAGGAGGTTTTGATGAATGAATGGAACAAGGTTTATTTGTTATTTGCATTTGATATCTGCTACTGATGTTGCACTTTTGTAATCTCAGTGGATGTTAAATCAAGGAGAGATAAATAAATTGTCACTTGAAGCTCATGAGTAGGACAAGTTATAAAAGGTACTTTTATCTCTTAACCATTTCTGCTTATGCGTTAAAGTGATGTTCAGTTTTCAGTTGTTTATATATTACAACTTGGATGCCTGAGTTATCATTTGGCACTTTTGTACGGTGATAACTATTTATTTATGCTTAGTGTATGAATAGCTCATTTATGTGATAGGTTTTTAGAAATGTTTCGTCTAACTTCTTATACGAAGTAGTTCATCTTTATTGAATTCTTTTCTTATAATAGCTGAACGATCTTTATTACCAGTTGTTGTATGAAATCTTTTTAGATTTCATTGAAGAAAAATCACACCCCGGGTTAGCATAAATTTTGATGTTTTTCTGTTTATTAGAATACAATAGCATAGCATTAGATTAGAATTAGGATAGAAGTATTCCATTTTTAACAGAAAATACCCATCTTTCTCACACACACACACTGAACTAGGAAACTGGTCCCATATCCCCAGTCGGACCCGCTATACCAAACGGATAAGGAGCTGCCAACCAAGGTCAGGATTAGGTGAGTATCCCCCTTGTTGTAGACCTAATTTTCGGGGTTTTCAACAAGGACCTCGAAATTCAGCTGAGAAAAAAATTCTATAGGTCAGCCTCAACACAAATGAACAAGGAAGTAAGTGATGAAACGCTAATACAGTTTTGGTTGAAACAAAGACACTACTTTTTGAAGATGTCTCAGGGTTGGGTGATTTCAAGTTATGTGGCATATTTACATAATGAAACAACTATGAAGAATTCTTAGAAAGTAAGGTTTTTGAAAAAACTGTGTAAATTGATTCACACAGTAGTTTCGTAGCGCACTACAAAACTGTTGTAGGTGCAGTTTCGTTTTTTTATCAATCTTCAAAGGAAAGAGGGGACTATTTTTGGAGAAGGATGTTGCTTGGGAATGTGAGGAGGTCATTTGTGAATGTTTAAAGCTCAAGTAAGGAAAAAAAATCAAATAATAAAGGAGAAATGTAAAAAGCTTGTTTTGTGCTACAAAATGACTGAAGTGACCTTTTTAGCAAAGAAAACTCTGGTTTCTGTTTTAAATAGTCAACTTCTAAGGGGTTTCTTGAGAATTTGAAAGCATATTTTGGAAAACTGAAAGATGTTTTATTCCCAACATACTGAACTACACCAACCTCTTTCAGTTTCTTCAAATTCATTATGAGCTCGGAGAAGTTGATGACTCAAATTCCACTACGAAATTGTTTTAGGAGCAGTTTTTCAGAAATCAGAATTTTCCAATTTACACCTGATATTCAAAGAAATTTTCTTGGTAGTAGGAGAGGTATTGAAAAAAAAACCAAGAGAGGTTTTCTTTCAACACAGAATGGTCTCCAAAAGCCTGCTTTACTTTTGCAAAATACATTTTTGATGAGGAGACAAAAGCTCTGTCCCAACACCTATTTTTCAGCCAAAACAGTGCAAGGGACAGTTTCCTAGTTTTCAAGACAGATGAAGGAGAAGTTATTAAAGGCCAGCAGGAGGGTTATGGACATCACCAAGGTCGAATTTAAGGAGGAGAAACTATAAAACATCAAATTTAATTCATAGTTTAGGTTTTTACAATCATAAAAGGAATTGTGCTCCTAATTGTATTAGGACTCTAGGACTGTTAGTTAACTACCACTTGTAATTAATAGCCTATTTAGGTCTGAATAGGTGTCAAGTTAAGCAACCCTCATGTTGGAGGAAGAAATCCAAGATTGTAATGAACTCTATATAAGACAAGAGGTGGAATGCCTCAAGGGGTTGTCAATTTTCAAAGAAATTGGCATATTATGTTATTGTAGAAGATTGTATGTTTGATGTTAATATAGAAGTTTGGCTTTACTACTCAGGATTTAGAGAGGGTTTTATGTGTTTGATTTTCTCATGGCTTTCCTCATCTTCTCACTTGCAATGGTATGAACACATGTTACTTAGAATTCATGGATAATGCTATAACTTCCTCGATGTGTTTATAAACTGTGTTTCCTATATTATGTTTCTATTTTGCTGATAGATTAAAAGTCTCTATGCCTTGACTTCCATGTAAGCTAATCTATTTTTGTACTAAAAACTTACTCTGACTCCATAGCCCAATGGATGTTTATTGATTTTGTTCAACCATTTATACTTTTTTTCACTTTTTTCTTTCCATAGAGTTAGCCATCTAATCTTTAAACTAAAATATTTAACCTAGTGAGAGAGCCCTCTCAGGTTGAGAAGGCTAAGCCTTATCCAAAGGTTTAGTTTGAAATAGTTACTCAAAGTCTTCCTGATCAACAACCTATAAGGGTCTCGTTTTGTGATAACTTTTTGGTGCGTCTGTCGGGAGCTTGAAGATTACTCATTCCTGAAATCAAGAAGCTAAACTTCTAAAGGTAGCAAGAGCTCAGATAACTTTTTGAGGCTGCAAAACTACCTTGGCAACTCCACACATCAAATAACAAATTCGAAGGTGACTCCACTGCTAAGAAGATCAATTCCCTAGATGAAGCTTTAGGATGAGTTCCATTGCAAGAAAAAATTCCAGGTATGCTCCTATGAATTGGTCTCACATTCCTAGTTTTCCAAATCCTATGCCAAAAGTTGATTGGTTAGATGATCTTCCAGTATTCAAAAATGAAAATAAAGACAGTGCTGCTCTTCATTTAGTTAGGTTCCATATGCATGTACACAGTCTGAAGGTTCAGTTCCCTAAAGATTGTCTCATGAAGATGTTTATGACTACTTTAGAAGGAAAAGCATGGTCTTGGTATAAAGGTTTGGAAAATGGTTCAATATATTTGCTTGCTAATTTTCATGATGAATTCTATGAGATGTATAAAGAATGTCATCCTTCCTTATTGCCGGTCAAAGATTGTTGTGAACATTCTTTAAGTCTTATTTAGTATTTGGAGGATTGTTATGATGATGATGAATTTATGGATGAAGAAATTTTAGAGGCTCTTCATAACAATACATTTCAACAACTAGAAGAAAGGATAACATCCCATGACATGCAACATAGAAATCAGCAAGAGCATACTTATGAAAATCATATTACATCCTCCGAGATTGATGTAGAGATGTAGTAGCCTTGTCAGTCTTCGGATCATAATGAAGATGAAAATAATTGCAAACACCAAGAAGAAATATTGGAATAAATTTTTTATAACCCTCAGGTAGAGGAGAAGGTTGATCATTTCTATAATTCCTTGCAGCAGATTACTGAGCAAATGTTTACTAGGTACAATTTGAAGTAGATTGGGCAGAATTTCAGAGTTTTTATTTTTAAAGGAATGGATTGCAGCACTGGAGCTACTAGTTCTTAGCATACCACAAGGGGGCATACTATCCCTAGTGGAGCCATTGTTATCACCCTAAAGTTTTTAAAACTTTGAAAAGTTTGCCTTGTTTCTAAGTCATAGTGTTAGAAAGGGGTTAAGTCATTTTGATGTTTTTTTTAAGAGTTTCAGTTATAGCATTAGAGTCTCATTTTCATCATCAAATAAAGTTTATCAGCATTGTCTAACCCTTATGGATCCCATATAATTTCAAAAGTTTCATGTGTCTAGTCATTTCAAAAATTTGAACCCGCTATGAAACAGTCTAGGAGTTTTCGTAACGCAAAGTCCTGAAATTACACTAGATGCGCTACGGAATCGCAAATTCGTAGTTAGGCATTTTCATAGTGCAAAACCCAGAAATTACACTGGATGCACTACGAAATCGGGGTTTAATAATCAATCTTGTCTAGCTGTCAAATCCATCGGAATCTGTTAGATTTTCATCATCAGTTGTCAGTCCACGAACCTTTCCTCTCACATGCAACCATTCATATCCATCATTAGATTCGTTAGGGGTCATTTTTCATTAGTCATTTTAAATTTGAAAAGAAAAAAGTTACATTATCTTGGTCATATTCATGCAAGAGATTCTTGTTGTTGTCCTAAATTTTGAAGTGAACAAGCCCAAGGTGAGCAGAGACTAGAATTCTTCTGCAGGTTTCAAGCGAGGCAACTCTTCATCAAATTCAAGTGAGGCAGCTCTTCAATTAAGCAAGGTAGCTTCTTCTAGGTCTTCTATCTATAGGGATTTCAAAGGAGAAATGTCGGAAGAAAGAAAGAGTCATAGGTCAGGCCAATGTCTGAGAACTGAACCTGAAGGCTTAGTTGCTCTCACGAAGGATAAAATACAGTTGAAGAAAGAGGCATGTGAAACATCATTGTTCCATCATGGCTTATTTAAATTAATGGTCTTGCATGAACTTCAGATGTTAGATAGAGAATGGTTTTCATTTCTCTTTATGTCTAGTTTTAGAGCTGAAACAGGACTTAGCCCTAGGGCTAATGAAATATCATCACTAGTGACAAGTCATCATGCACAAACAAGGTCAAGCAGGTTTATTAAACTGAAGGTGAGAAAACAAGGTATGTCAGATGGATCAATGGCAGACTTAGAACTAATATCATAAGGATGAAAAGACAAATTGAGGACCTGGAAATTCAGCTAAGAAAATATAGAGGTTAGCCTCAACACAAATGAACAAGGAAGTAAGTGATGAAACCCTAATACAGTTTTGGTTGAAACAAAGACACTACTTTTTGAAGATGTATCAAGGTTGGGTGATTTCAAGTTATGTGGCATATTTACATAATGAAACAGCTATGAAGAAGTCTTGGAAGGAATTTTTTTTGGAAAAAATTGTGTAAATTGATTCACACAACTGTTTCGTAGCATGCTACGAAATTGCTGTAGGTGAAGTTTTGTTTTTTTTTATCAATCTTCAAAGGAAAGGGGACTATTTTGGAGAAGGATGCTGTTGGGGAATGTGAGGAGGTCATTTGTGAATGTTTAAAGCTCAAGTAAGGAAAAAACTCAAAGAATAAAGGAGATTTGTAAAAAACCTATTTTGCGCTATGAAATGACTGAAGTAGCCTTTTTAGTAGAGAGAACTCAATTTTATCTTTTAAATAGTCAACTTCTAAGGGGTTTCGTGAGTATCGGGAAGCATATTTTGGAAAAATGAAAGAAATTTTTATTCCCAACATACTAAACTACAAAAACCTCTTTCAGTTTCTTCAAATTCATTATGATAAAGGAGAAGTTTATGACTCAAATTGCACTACGAAACTGCTGTAGGAGTAGTTTTTCAGAAATCAGAATTGTCCAGTTTACACCTGATATTCAAAGACAGTTTCTAGGTAGTAGGTGACGTATTGCAAAAAACCAAGAGAGGTTTTTGTTCATCACAGAATATTCTCCAAAATCCTCCTTTAGTTTTTCAAAATACATATTTGATGAGGGGAAAAAAGCTCTGTCCCAACACCTATTTTTTAGCTAGAATAGTGCGGGGGACAGTTTCCTAGTTTTCAAGACACATGAAAGAGAAGTTATTAAAGGCCAGCAGGAGGGTTATGGACATCACCAAGGTCGAAGTTAAGGAGGAGCAACTATCAAATATCAAATTTAATTCATAGTTTAGGTTGTTACTATCATAAAAGGAGCTGTACTCCTAATTGTATTAGGACTCTAGGACTGTTAGTTAACTACCACATGTAATTAATAGCCTATTTAGGTATAACTAGGTGTCAAGTTAAGCAAATTCGAATTCCCCTCATGTTGGAGGAATGAATCCAAGTTTGTAATAAAAGATATATAAGACAAGAGGTGGAATGCCTCAAGGGGCTGGCAATTTTCAAAGAAATAGGCATATTATGTTATTGTAGAACATTGTATGTTTGATGTTAATACAAAAGTTTGGCTTTACTACTCAGGATTCAGAGAGGGTTTCATATGTTTGATTTTCTCATGGCTTTCCTCATCTATTCACTTACAGTGGTATGAACACATGTTACGTAGAATTCATGGATAATGATCTAACTTCCTTCATGTGTTTATAAATTTTGTTTCCTATATTATGTCTCTGTTTTGCTGATAGATTAAAACTCTCTATGCCCTGACTTCCATGTAAGCTAATCTGTTATTGTACTAAAAACATACTCTGACTCCATAGCCCAATGGATGTTTATTGATTGTGTTCAACCATTTATAATTTTTTCACTTGTTTTTTCCATAGAGTTAGCCATCTAATCTTTAAACTAAAATATTTAGCCTAGTGAGAGAGCCCTCTCAGGTTGAGGAGGCTAAGCCTCAACCAAAAGTTTGGTTTGAAATAGTTACTTAAAGTCTTCTTGATCAGCAGCCTATTAGGGTCTAGTTTTGTGATAACATGGTGCATGATATCTATTTAAAGAGCATGGAGGGTCATTTTTAGGGTAACCATTCATGAGAGAAGCTTATGTAAATTTTCATTCTCTTATGTTGGCCAAGGTCGTGGATTGTTTCCCTCTTTAAGGGTTTTAAACACGTCAGCAATATTGGTGTATTGATTTGTGATCTATTTGTGAGCAGTGTCATTTGGTGTTCTATCTGAAGAACTTACCATGTAAATTCCTACATGGTATCAGAGCTATTTGAGGGCCGCATCCATTGCTGGACCAAATATGAAGCCGGTAGAAATGCATTCAACTGTCGTTTCCTATATCTATTGTTACTGGCTACTTTCAGGCCAAAAGGACTACTCTATTGTGTTGGGAGCATCTGTTCTAGTGAGGAACTTTGATGCAAAAAGGTTTCTGGTAGCCCTAGCTACGTCATTTTTAAGATATGGAGGTATACAATGTTTATTTGTAGTTTTTAGTTATTTTCTCTCTGTTTATTTCAGCTTGTTTAGCTCTTTGTTTTTTTTATTACTGGATCTATACCTTTCATTTCTGCATATGCTCTTTGTCCCCTGACTTTGTGCGATCTGCGCAAATCAGAAACAGAAAGGAAGGATTTTTTTCATGTGTATGCTCTTTTCTGCCATGCCTTAGTGTGATCTCGGAAAATCAAAGATATTGAGGAAAATATTTAGTTTTTGGCTATAGCTAACTTCAAGCCATAAGGTTTGTTTTTTTTGTGTCCATGTTGAGTTTTGTGTTATTTTTTTGTAGGAAAAAAAGAGCTTTCTCAAGTAAGCATGCACCCCAAAGCTTCAGTGACTTAAAAAAAAAAAAACCCTTCCTCTTTTCCAAAAATTACTAACCTTTTAATCTAGCTCACTTGGTCCAAAGATACTTTATGAAAATAGAGCTCTTGAGCTCAAGTCTTTCTTTTTGTTGAGCTAACTAGATTAAGTTTGGAAAGGGGGCAGATTTTTTTTAAATATAACATTAGCATTCATTTCCGCACATTCCGCACTTCATCGGCATCTTCAACAACATTTCTTCAAAAAGCCATAACTTCTTCATCCGGAATCCGTTTTTAGACTCATTTTTTTTAATCAGCCTAATTTTTCGAGATATTTCTATTGGAACAATTATTTTCAGCATCTATAGCTTCAGTTTCTATTAAAATGGAAAGTCCATGCCAAGTTATTCTTGACAACACCAGCTACTTCCGATGGTGGTCCTACATTGTGGATTTCCTTAGAAGTAAAGGGCTTTACAAAATAGCCTCAGGCCATGAAACCAAGCTAAAAGATGAAGATAAGGCAGCCAAATAGGAAAATAGGTAAGATCAAGCACGTGGGTTGATAGGGATGTAAGATTCCATATCGCAGAACTTGATACTCCTAATGAAGCAATGAAACAGATCACTAAAGTTTTTGGAATTAAAAATGAAATTAGATCCCATCAACTCGAAAATGAGTTTCTTACATTGAACCCCAATAATTTTTCTTCCATTGAAGATTTTTTGTTCAATTTCAAGACCCTTAGACTTCTCTTGGAAGGTGTTAAGGTTAAGAAAGAAGATGGTAACATTATCTATTCCATTCTTACAAAGTTGGGACCAGCCTACTCTATGTTTGTTTCCACCTTCCATTCTACAAGAGACGCCTTCATTTATCAAGGACAAGACTACAAGTCCCCTTCCTTTGATTCCTTGTGATTCTTTAATAAGAGAACAAGAAAAACTCTTACATCTTGGTCTTCTTAATCTTGGAAACTCTTCTAAGAAAGCCTTAGCCACTCAACAACAACCAAATTCAAAGAATCCTAAGAAGTCGTATCCTAAAAAGAATGGTCCAAAACCAAACAAGGGTCATCAGCCATTTTAGTCTCAAAATGAAAAATCATTTCAACAAAATTAGAAGGAAAATAAAAATAAAGGGAAGAAGACTGATAGACATTGCCACTTTTGTAATCGAGATGGCCACTTAGAATCCAAATGCTTTAAGAAGTTGGAAGCCTTGGAAGCAGCAATGAAGAAGCATAACATCCATTTGGAGCACTCAACAAATTCAACTTCATCTTCAGGAATATCACTTTTTGCATGTGGTTCTCAAGCATCTCGGTCTGGATATGCACTAAATGTATCTTCTTCTTCTCATTCTCATGATTTTCTCATTGATTCTAGAGCTTCTTATCATATGGCCAAAAACAAAGCCATGTTTTCTTCTTTAAATAATTGTAACACCAAATATATATATGTTGGTGATGATAGGTCTCTTAGTATTGTAGGGACTGGAACTGTTCATATAGACAATGGTCAATTCAATGATGTATTATGTGTTCCAACCTTATCCTGCAACCTTCTATCTGTATATTAGATAACTCATTCAGGTGAAGGTAAAATTGTTGATTTTTCACCTCATGATGTTGTAATTAATGACCTAAGAGATCCTAGAAAGATTTTAGCTACTGGCATTGTTGATGATTCTACAAGGTTGTATAATTTTAACAACTTTGGGTCATCAAATATTCCCTTGGTGTTTGTTTATCATAATGATGAAGTGAGCAAACTTTGGAATGAGAGATTTGGTCACTGAAACTATTGCTCCCTTTAGAATCTATGTAAATAAAATATGGTGACAGGTCTTCCAATGGTATTTTGTAGAGATGGTGTTTGTTCTGGATGTGTACTCGGAATACATCACCGCGATAGTTTTAAAAATGTGCATATTGGCACGCCTCAACCCCTTTATAGCTTGTGCATAGTGATTTATGTGGTCCACTTCCAGTGGTTTCATTCTCTGGCTACAAGTATTTCTTAACTTTCATTAATGATTTCTCTAGATGCACTTGGGTATACTTCTTAAAACTCAAGAGTGAAGTAATTTAATATTTTCTTGGCCTTTAAGGCCTTTGTTGAAAAATAATCTGGACAATCAAATTCTTAAGCTAAGATCTGATAATGGCGGAGAATATGTTAACAAAAAATTCATCAACTTTTTCAATGAGAATGGAATTCAAATGCAACATATTGTTCCATATACTCCTACAACAAAATGGTGTAGTTGAAATGAAGAATCACACCTTAAAGGAAATGGCTAATTGTATGCTTCAATCTAAAGGACTTAGTCCTAATTTTTTGGCAGAAGCATTTAACTGTGCAAAATTACATAATAAATCACACTCCTACTAAGGTTTTAAAGAATATCACTCCAAAAGAAGCATGGAGCTCAATTAAACTAGATGTAAGTCACTTTCGTGTTTTTGGAAGTGAAGCATGGGCTCATATTCCAGATGAGAAACATAAATCTTTAGAACCTAAAAGTGAAAAATGTATTTTTGTTGGTTATTCTAAAGATTTCAAAGGATACAAACTTATTCCACTTAAGTCCAAAAATGTTATCACTAGAAGAGATGTAAAGTTTGCTGAAAATATATCGACCTACGAGCCTAGTTCAGCAGATGTGCCACCTCTCTCTATCCCCTCTACTTTTGAAAGTATTTCTTTTTCAGATGATGATAGCGAGGATGAAAATCTTCCCCCACCTTCTCAGGATCCTCCTTCAGCTCCTTAGCTTCCAAAATAGGTCTATGCTACTCGATATGCAACAAGTGCTCTTGCCGGTGATCCTACATATCAGTAACGTACACATTCTCAGTTCAATAGAGCCTCTTCTTTACTAGCTCAAACTTCAACTAATTATGATCCTAAAACCTTTGCAGAAGCTTCAGGCCATCCAAACTGGGATGTAGCTATGAATGAAGAATATCGTTCATCATTGGCAAATGATACATGAGACCTTGTTCCCCTTCCAAAGCAACGAAAACTTGTTAGATGAAAATGGGTTTACAGAACCAAGTGTGGACCAGATGGAAAAGTTGATAAACATAAAGCTCATCTTATTGCTAAGGGTTTTTCACAAGTTGAGGGAATTGACTATACTGGAACCTTCTCCCTTTTTGCCAAAATGAACTCTATCCACCTTGTTCTTTCCCTTGCTATCTCTTTCAAATGGGAAGTCTATTAGATGGATGTTAAATCTGCCTTCTTGCATGGGGACTTGCATGAAGAAATCTATATGGAACAACCTACTAGCTTTATACAAACAGACTCCAACCTTGTATGTCGGATTAAGAAATCCCTTTATGGTCTCAAGCAAGCCCGTCAGGCTTGGTATGCCAAAATGGATAGCTTTCTCTTAGAAACAAGATTTTCTAGGTGTCATTATGACAATACTATCTACACCAAGAAAGTGGGCAAGTATGTTATCATTCTTGTTCTTTATGTTGATGATCTTATCCTTACTGGTAATGATCCCAACCTTATAAACCATGTGAAGTGTAGCCTTAAAAAGAAGTTTGAAATGGCAGGCTTAGGACAATTGCATTATTTTGGTCTACAAGTCTTGCAATGCCAGGAAGGTATTTCCCTTTCCCAATCCAAGTATGCATGTGATCTTCTACGGCATTTTCACATGGAAGACTATAAGCTAGCCCCTTCTCCCTTTTAGTCTGGAGCCAAACTTTCAGTCACTTGTACTTCCCCTAAAGTTGATGCTAC
Organism: Pinus taeda; assembly: GCA_000404065.3. Lineage (NCBI taxonomy): Eukaryota > Viridiplantae > Streptophyta > Pinopsida > Pinales > Pinaceae > Pinus > Pinus taeda. The sequence goes on from APFE031305944.1 coordinate 29,787, forward strand.
CTTATACCATCAACTTGTAGGAAAACTTTTGTATCTGACCCATACTCATCCTGAACTTTCCTTTGTTGTTGGCCTTATTGCTCGGTTTATGCAAAACCCACATGAAAGTCATTGGAAAGAAGCTAAAAGAATACTTAGTTATGTTCGAGGTATAGTTCAGTTTGGGATTCATTACAATGTAGAAACATCTCTTCTATTGGTTGGTTTCACTAATTCTAATTGGGCTGGTGACCCTGATGATCGGAAGTCTACTGCAGGTTATGTGTTCACTCTTGGTTTAGTGCCTATTACATGGGCTTGCAAGAAAAAAAGTGCCATTTCTCTTTCTTCACTAGAAGCAAAGTATCGTGGTGTGATAGAAGCTAGTAAGGAAGCCCTGTGGCTTCATCAGATCCTATCAGAGTTTGGCTTTCAGCAACAACATCTGACTACACTTTGGTGTGATAATCAAAGTGCCATTCAACTATGCAAAGATCTAGTCGAACATTAGCGCAACAAACACATTGAACTACACATGCACTTCATCAGAAAGCTCATTCACGACCATGTTCTTGAAGTGCAATATTGTTCAACAGATCATCAAGTTGCAGACATCTTTACAAAGGCTCTCACAGAGGCGAAGTTTACTAAACTTCTATTTATGGTTGGAGTTCAGGAAGTTTTCACTAAGGGGGGATAGGCTCTAATGCCTCCTTCCTTCTCCTATTGTGTCATATTTGTACATCCTTCAAATCCTATCCCAAGTTGGTTCTTAAGGGGGGATGTTAGGATATTTCGACACATAGGAAATAGTTAAGTATAACTTGGTCTAGTGTAGAGTTAGGTAAAGTGTGTTTCTTTACTATGTAGTTTTGTAATTTACAATCCGTCAATCACAATATGTAGTGATCAGACTGTTCATTCTCTCGTTGGTATTACCAACACTTGATCCATGGCTTAACACCTGATTGGTCCATGATTTTTATTTAAAGAGCATGGAGGGTCATCTGTAGGGTAACCGTTCATGACAGAAGCTTATGTAAATTTTCATTCTTTTATTAATAAATTGCCTGAAGTGGTCACATTGGCCCAAGCCATGGACTATTTCCCTCTTTGATGGTTTTAACCACGTCAACAATACTGGTGTATTGATTTGTGATCTGTTCGTGAGCGGTGTCCTTTGGTGTTATGTCTGAGGAACTTACCCTGTAAATTCCTACAACCATCATCCATATACATCTCCCCATGAAACAGCTCGGCTAATGGATGCCCTATTTTTGAGATATGTTAAAAACAATTTATGTCTTGTGTATTTTGACAGTCGTGTAGCAAAATAGAACCTTCCTATAGAATTTTAGGAGAGTGGAGAAAATTAATGGAAAAGGCTTGGGAATGATGGGTGGATTTTTGAAATGGATGAGGGTGATATATTAGCATGGCCTTGGTTCTGTTGGAGCATTTAGGAAAAGGAGGAGAAATCCCAAGTTTGAATTCCTTTGGCTAGATTTTCGACCAACTTTTTATTTTGGTGTTAACTTGCTTTTGTTGTTTGCAAAGGTTGGAATGCACCTGCATTCATCAGAGAGATATACATGGAGAAAATATTTTTTTTTTATTTTTTTTATTTTTTTTCATTTTTCCTTTAGGCCTACTAGGTACCCTAATGAGGTTTCCAAATAGTAGTCCTACCTAGGTGCCTCAAAGGAGGCTTTCACCTACGATCTTTTATTTTTATTTCTTTTTCTCTTTTTTCCATCCCATTGACTGTATCATGGAGGTTTTCAACCAATGAGCCATCTAAGGACCCTCAAAGGAGGTTTTCACCTAAGATTTTATTTTTCTTCTTTTATTTTATTTTTCACTTTTTCTTTTTTTTCTTTTATTCCTCTATCCTACCCTACTTGAAAAAAAAGAAAATCTATTTTAAGTATAGGAATACTTCCAATGGATCCATGTGCATAACTAGATGGCCAATAAACTCATGTGTAGGCTCTAAACATATGCTTTGAAATGTAAATGAATATTAGAGACCAATTGATTTGACTTTGATGACATCAAGCACAATTGAAGAAAAGAGTGATGTTCCATCTTGTTGAATTTCTAGAACCAAAAGTCAATATAGTTTTGATCCCCTTGGTTCACTTGCTCATTTGGATCATTATTTATGTCTTTTTTTCTATTCCATTCAAATATTCTACTATTTGTTGATTATTATCTTGGAAATATAAATAATCTAATGGTAAACATGATGGAACTTTCTCAATATCATGTGAATCTTCTATTTTTGATTGTTGTCCTTCAATGAAATAAAGAGAATCCATTTTCCTCAATAATATTCCTAATATAAGATGAATACCATTTAGATCAAGAGGATATGTTTGTAAGTGTTGTACCTCAACATTGTAAGTGGTTTTAACTACCTCATTATTTGGGTTTGGACATGGTGGTGTAGGTAATTGAGTGGGAATGGGCCTTTGAGATGGATGTGGTTGAGGTTTTTTATGTGGTGGAGGTGGATGTTAGGGATAGCATGGAGTTTGGTATGGAGGATATTCTAGATTTCACCCATAAGGTCATTGCCAACCTTGTTGTCAAGATTGGTTTTGGCATTGAGATGGCCAAAGTTTCCAAGGAAAGGGTATGTTTCAATTACTTTGATGTGGATGTGCATAACCTTAAAATTGTTAATTAGGTTCTTGCATCATACCAGGTTGACTAGGCTACCATGGTCTTCCTCTAACTACATAATAGAGCTTCTTTGGTGATTGAATTGCTCCATTGTTTTCTTCATAAAATTTCTTCAACCTTGATAATGATGGGCAATATTTAGTAGTATTCGGTTTTGCATGGATAATACAAATTTCAACATCTTGGTTTTTCTCATTTTCCATTCTTAATATTTCTACTTGTTCACCTAGATTGCTAAGAATTTCATTTTTAAAGGTATCAAGCAAATTTCCAAGTTCAGCTTCACTTACAGACCTTGATGTTGATTTACTCACTCTTGTCCTTCCTCTCGATATGCGCTTGCATATTTCATGAATTTCTTCAAATGATAAGTGATATACATCACCTCTACTCATGAGATCAATGAGATCAATCCACTCATCCTTAATTGTTTTAAGTAAGAGGGTTTTTAGTGTGTGAGGTACTAAATGATGCAAGTTTCCCTTTTAACATTATACATAAATCTATCTATTAAATACTCAAGTCTCTCATCTTCCTTTTGAGTAATTCTAAGGATTTATTCTTTAAGATAATAATCTTTATATTTTTCTAGAAATAATTTTTGCATATCATTCCATGATCTTATTGAATTAGTACCTAAACTCATGAACCACATAAGAGATCTATCCTTCAATGTCGCTAGAAACAATCTCAATTTTTGAGTGTTTAGTAAGTAACCATAAGATATATAAAGGATTTAAAACTAAAAGAGAAAGGTTTCCAGATCCTCTAACCTCATACCATAGAAGTTGGGAAGGAAATGTGGAGTAGTGCTCTTCATATGAACACTAATATCATTATATTGAATGGTAAATCCAAGAGGATCTTCTTCATTTCCATCATCTCCATCCATTTCTTCTACATTTTCTAACACCTCTTCTTATTCTACCAACAAAAGTGGATGGTGATGTGGCTCTTACTGCACCATGTGGTCAAATGGATGATTTGGTGTTAGAGAATGTTTTGAATAACAATATTAATCCATTGCAATGTGCCTAAAATTTTTGTTTTTGTCAGAAAGAAAAAGAAATGAATCAACTAGGGAAGAAAAAAATGCATTGTTTGACACCTCCCTGACAATGGCATGTAAAAAATTCTGATCCTAAGTATTGAACCAAGAATGTTGCAACTTAGCAAACCAACTTAAATTATCAATCTGGGGTTCATACAAACTTAAGAGGAGTTGGAACTATATGTGCAACATGCATTTTGTCCTTATTGCATTGATCTGATGTAATGAAGTGAATATCATGAAATCAAACACTAGCCTAATTGCAGAATGTAAAAGTTGCATTGAAAAGGACACCTAATCTATGGAATGGAAATAACAATGCTTGAAATAGAAACCCTAGCTTAAGAATAAAGAAAATAAGATACTCTAACATGCATGAAGGAAAGAGAATGTAATCAATCAATGCATTCCATATAGGTTAGATCCATTGATAGAGTTCATTAGATACTTCAGTTGGCAATCAAGGAAATCATTATTGTGTTATCCAATTCATTAATCTACCCATTAACCCAATTTTTTGAGATTTGTTGTAAGAATAAAAAGGAAAGTCCTAAGAGGTCTTTGGTCTTCCTCAATCATGTATTTAGACTCTAGGGGTAATTATTCAAGCATAAGAGAAAAGGAAGAGTTTTTGGAGAAGATATGGTCAAGTTTACACATGCTACAAGAGTGTTATAGGACTATTACACGAGGTGCTACAAGAGACCATGTTTTGCTACAGGAGTGAGATAACTTGCCGAATTCCCAAGTAGATAAAATTCAAATGAGATGGGAATTATTATTATTATTAATTAGGATGTCCTAGGACTTTCTTCCAAGTGAAATCACTCCAAAATACCCCTGTTAACACGTGCTAAAAAATAGAAAAAAATCACTACTCTAAAAACCCGAAATTCAACAACTAGGGAGCTAGTTAACCTACCAAATGTCTAACCTAATCAATTCAAAATTATGCGGCATGAATTTTTTTATTAGCTTGAATTTTTTAATGACCCAATATAATCCTAATCAACTAAAATGAAGCTCATTAACATGTTTTAAAAAGTAGTAGAAAATTACTACTATTTTGTTATAAGGGACTTCAAGAAATTTTAGATTTGTGACTAATTAAACCAATCCAAGTAGCTCAATGATGAAGATGAATTTCCAAAGCTGTTATAAGGATGCATCATTATTTTCACTCTATAAATAACCTGCAAAACAGCTCACTTCAATTATTTAACCAATATGAGCTACAACAAAAGAAGCATGAATAGTAAACGCATAAATAAGAGATGCAAGTGAAAAGACATTCAAAGGAAATAAATAAATTGTACAAGAGGGATATAAGGCTGTAGAAATTTTATGAATAATATGACACTTATTCAACTAAGATTATCCTGATTATACACTATTGTGGAATGCATGCATAATACATAATCTCATCTACCATTGATCATCAATTTGCGAAAGTAGAAACAATTGCATGCGAATATAGAAGCATCAATCACACATAACACAATATTTCACTGGGGAAAGCATCTCGCTAAAAACCCCTAACTATCTGTATATTATATTGATTGAGATCATGTAATAGTACACAGTACAATACTAGCTCCACCTGTTACACATAATACAGCTCAGATCTGAATCAATCATTGGCTCAAATCACCCCTGTTGCTTGCCTGCCTCCACTGCGCAATCCTGCATAGAGAATGGATGAGAATGGCTGAACCATTCATGTGCATCGCTTGTGTAACACTACACAATCCTCATTGGCAACTCAATCCCACTGATTGTGCAAATCACATGCACAACTATAGTCACAACTGACAACTGTCTTGCCCTTTCACTCACCTCTAACACTTGTCTCCACTGAACTGTCCATGCACTGAGTTAACTGATGTATTCTTCAGTTGCTTTATGAATTAATTAATAACTAATTCACATCACTCAAGATTAGTCTATTTTCCAGTTAGACTAACTACAACTAGTTCAACTAAGTCAAACTGAACACAACTCCATCAACTCCTGATCCAACTCCACAAAACTCAATCACTGAAGTCCTAATTGAAGTCCTCCATGCAATAGCTCAAGTTAACCCATAGGAACCACATATTTCCTTTAGGCAGCTGCATGTGCCACATCCATAGCTCAAACTAAAGTGCTCCAAGAGAATAAGATAATGTTTATAGTCCAAATATTATTAAGAGCTAATAATATTCGACTGTTCTATTTTTAGCTTAGCAGTCTAAAAATAGACTTCGCCCATATGTCTAAAAATAGAGGTCCATATATTTTAACCAACTTGACCAATCATCCACAAATAGAATCTTGCAGCTCATATACCATGATCCATATGTCTAAAATTAGACATAGTCTAAAAATAGACTTTGCGCTAAATATAGCCTGTGGGCCCACTTAGTGAAGGCGACTTCTTTCCACTATGCTCCATCATCTTGTTGCATTCTCAACACTCCCTCTCAACAAGATATGGGTTATCAGCAACCCCTCTCTTGTCTCAGTGGTACTTAAATTTGCTCCTGGTGAGCGCCTTGGTCAAGATATTAGCATCCTGATCCTCCGTGGGAATATATGAAAGTAACATGATTCTCCGCTGCACACAATATCTAATATGATGGTACCTGATGTTGGTTTGTTTGGATCTATCATGAAATACAGGATTAGCCGAGAGTTTAATGCAACTCTAGTTATCACAGTAAATCACAGTAGGATCCAAATGAGACTCGAACAACCCGACTAGGATCTTCCTCATCCATATAGCCTTGCATGTAGCCAAACTTACTGCCATATACTCGGCCTCCGCGAAACTGAGTGCCACGGATCTCTGCTTCCTTTTGTACCAAGAAACTATTGTCGACCCGATACTGAAGATCCCTCCAGATGTGCTCTTTCTGTCCATTGGGCTCCCTGCCCAATCTGCATTTGTGAAGCCACATAGCTTCACCTCATCCTCCTGTTTATACCACAATCCATATCTCGATGTGCCTCTAAGATAACACAATACATGCTTTCCCGCCTTCCAGAAGTGTTTGGTTGGTTTAACCATGGCTTGTGAAAGCTGGTTAATAGCATAGCATATATCGGGTCATGTATTGACCAGATACATAAGCCACCCCACCAACTGTCGATAAATAGTGGCATCCACTACCTCCGCTGAAGTAGCATCCTCCTTCCTCCAACCTCCAGGAAGAGGAGTATCAACAGGTTTGCAACCATGCATGTTGAACTTCTCCAGTATCTCCCAAGCATACTTACCCTAAGAAACAAACAATCCATCACCGCGCTGCCAAATTTCCAATCCCAGGAAATAATGAAGGAGGCCCAAGTCCTTCATCTCAAACTCCCGAGCAAGATCCTCCT
>APFE031305944.1:36887-51174 GCA_000404065.3 Pinus taeda
CCTCCACCACAATCTGGTATAGGTTAGGATCCGCCTCACTCTTGGAGAATCCAAGTTCGGTGAAATAGCTGTCTATCCATGTGTACCAAGCGCGAGGTGCTTGTTTCAACCCATACAACGATCTCTTGAGCCTGCACACATGTGACTTGCTGCTGAAGATCCTGAAACCTTCGGGTTGCTCTATGTACACTTCCTCCTCAATGACTTCGTTGAGGGACACAGTCTTCACATCCATTTGATGAATGTGCCACCCCATCTGTGCTGAGAGAGCAAGAATCGTCCGTATGGAAGAATACCTTGCGACATGTGCAAAGGTCTCCTCATAATCGATCCCCTCTATCTGTGAGAAGCCTCGGGCAACAAATCTTGCCTTGTACTTCTCCACACTCCCGTTAGATGCCTCTGATACCATGTAGAACCTGTTCTACAAATCAGATACCTCTGAAAAATAATCGTGCCTACACCTGAGACACTATACTTCTCATCATTACCCATCGCTATGAGTATCTGGAGATCTTTCTCCTCCAAAGTACTGAACAAACTTTTGTCGCCGAACATGCGGAAAGAAGCTCCACTATGAAGAAACCAACCACTTCCCATCATGGATGAAACCATGCATACGAAGAGTGTGAAATCCAACTCAAACTATGAAGTAAGTGCCTCACCTTTAGATCCTTCCCCAGATCCCTCCTTGGATTTCCTCCCTGGTATTCCGCCTGATCTCCTCTTGCAAAAGATCCGACCAAAGTTTCTCCCATCCTGGAAATTTCTCCTGACCATTGATAGAGTCCTGATAGGAATGCCAACTCTTCGGAAGACCAATGAGAGCCAAGCTCACCAATTCCTCATCATCGACAGTCACCCCTACAATTCCCAACTCATCCCAGCATTGTGTGAACTTCGTGAGATACTGGGGCATACTATCTCCATTCTCACACTTAGATGTTTCTGAGTTTATCCTTGAGCGCAAACTTCCTCTAGTCGCTCTTGCTTTGGTATAGATCTGTCAATGCTTTCCACATCAAGTATGGAGTACCCTTTCCATGGAGGCTGGACACAATGTGATCCCTCATGCCCTCCAATAGAATCCTTCGACACTTTGCTATCTTCTTTTCCCAATTCGTGACTTGAGCAGCATCAGTAGGTTTTGGGACATCCGCATCTATGAACTCCTTCAACCCATTATCATCTAACACCACCCCCATCCTGTCCTTCCATGCAATATAGTTCGAGCTACCCTCAAGGGCATACTCCAATCGCAATCTGTTGAAAGACATTTCAATTTTGACACCAAGAAAACACTGTTGCAAATTCGAATTCCACTAGCTCAAAACTCAACCACTTTCGATCTAAAATTCGTGAGAACGAAGTATTTCTTGTACAGAGATCGACTGTATGGGCATTCACCAGATATCTCACCTTCCAAAAGAAGGATGAATCCAAAGGCTACCTGGCCCAATTACAGACTCTGCCTGAAGAAATAAAACGTAGACACTTTCTGAATAATATATCTGATGATCAATCCTTGCTTTGATATCCTATAGAAATCTCTTCTACAAATCAACCAGCTTTGATACCATGTAGAAATTTTATGAATAATATGGCACTTATTCAACTGAGATTATCCTGATTATACATTATTGTGGAATGCATGCATAATACATAATCTCATCTACCATTGATCATCAATTTGCGAAAGTAGAAACAATTGCATGCGAATATAGAAGCATCAATCACACATAACACAGTATTTCACTGGGGAAATCATCTTGCTAAAAACCCCAAAATATCTTTATATTATATTGATTGAGATCATGTAACAGTACATAGTACAATACTAGCTCCACCTGTTACACACAATACAACTTAGATCTGAATCAATCACTGGCTCAAATCACCCCTGTTGCTTGCCTGCCTCCACTACGCAATCTTGCATAGAGAATGGATGAGAATGGTTGAACCATTCATGTGTTTCCCTTGTGTAACACTACGCAATCCTCATTGGCAACTCAATCCCACTGACTGTGCAAATCACATGAACAACTATAGTCACAACTGACAGTTGTCTTGCCCTTTCACTCACCTCTAACACTTGTCTCCACTGAACTGTCCATGCAATGAGTTAATTGATGTATCATTCAGTTTCTTTATGAGTTAATAATTAGTGAATTAATTAATAACTAATTCACATCACTCAACATTAGTCCATTCGCCAGTTAGACTAACTACATCTAGTTCAACTAAGTCAAACTGAACACAACTCCATTAACTCCTGATCCAACTCCATAGAACTCAATCACTGAAGTCCTAATTGAAGTCCTCCATGCAATAGCTCAAGTTAACCCATAGGAACCACGTATTTCCTTCTGGCAGCTGCATGTGCCACATCCGTAGCTCGAACTGAAGTGCTCCAAGAGAATAAGATAATGTTTATAGTCCAAATATTATTAAGAGCTAATAATATTTGACTGTTCTATTTTTAGCCTGGCAGTCTAAAAATAGACTCCGCCCATATGTCTAGAAATAGAGGTCCATCTGTTTTTACCAACTTGACCAATCATCCACAAATAGCATCCTACAACTCATAGACCATGATCCATATGTTTAAAAATAGACTTTGCGCCAAAAATAGCCTGCAGGCCCACTTAGTGAAGGCGATTTCTTTCCACTAAGCTCCAGAATCTTGTTTCATTCTCAACAAAGGCTCCTCGGATGGCTAAGCCCAAGGAAGCTCATATTCCTATGGAGGAAACCAAGCTTTAGAGGTCAAAAATGGCACAAAACTTGATTATTTGAATCAATCCAGGTACATCCATATTAGAAATGAAAGGGGAGTTGCTAAATAACAGGTTTACTCCACAAGAAGACTAAGAAATACATGCCTTTAGAGGAAAATTTTAATTGGTTCTTATAAAAACTTATGAGGAAGCATTCTCCTTAAAAGGAGGCAACTTCCTCTCCAAAATCCCTCAAAAAGTGGATCTAGTCCCCAACACTAAGAATCTTCATTAAATGACAGGGAACACATTCCTAGATTTTCTCAATCAGTGGAGCTCCAGAATTTGTCAATAAATTCAAGATATTCAGTTCATTTATTATCCAATCTTGGTCCATCCTATAGTAGAGAGCAAGTCCCTAGATTATCTCATCCTCCAAATCTTCATAATCTGCCCAATATGCTCATAATATTTTACAAAAGTAAGTAATATTAAACACATAATAAGCAAGGATAAACCAAATTCCTAAGGACCCATTAATACTATGAATTAACTCTATTATGTACAAGTAAGGGTGTCATATATATGTTTTAAGTGTCTATAAATAATTAAATGGGCCCAGTAAAATAGACAATTCTGGGGCCCATCATAGTTTATAATCTAAATTCCTTGGGTTTATAATATTAATAATTGCTTACATTTATAATATTAATCCCAAGGGTTTATAATATTAATTTCTTGGGTTCTCAATATTAATCCCTTAGGTTTATAATAATAATCCCTTAGGTTTATTAATCTTAAGGTTTATATTCCTATGCTTTAATAATAATGCTAGTGTTCAATGTTATTCTGATGGGTTTATAATTTCTTGGGATTTTAATATTAACCCCTTGGGTTTATAATATTAATGTTAGGATTTAATGTTTATTTTAGGGTTCATAATATTTAGCTTAGGGTTTATATTCCATGGGTTTATAATATTAATCCTTAGGTTTCTGACAAAGATTTTCTCCATATTGAAATCAATCATGGTCAACCATGATCAATCACAGTCAACCATGGTCAACCATTATCAATCATGATCAACAATGGTCAAACATGGTCGACCATGGTCAATTCTAGTCAACCATGGTCTAATGCCACATTGTGACAAAGATTGTCTCAATATCAAAATAAACCATGGTCAGCTATTATCCAATGTCACATTGTGAGAAAGATTGTCTCAATATGAAAATCAAACATGGTCAATCATGGTAAATCATGATCAATCATGGTCAACCATGCTCAGTAACCATGGTCACATTGTGAAAAAGATTGTCTCAACATGAAAATCAACCATTATTAACCATGGTCAACCATGGTCTGACGTCTCATTGTGACAAAGATTGTCTTGATATGAAAATAGATCATGATCAACCATGATCCAACATCATATTATGACAAATATTGTCTGAATATGAAAATGAACCATGGTTAACCATGTTTATTATATGGTTTATAATATTTATCTTAGGGTTTTTATACCTTGGGTTTATAATATTAATCCCTAGGGTTTAATATTATTCCCTTGGGTTTATAATCCCTTGGGTTTTTAGTATTAATCCATTAGGTTTATAATATCAATGCCTTGGGTTTATTAGTCTAAGGGTTCGTATTCCTAGGGTATAATATTATTCATATGGTTTATAATATTAATTCTAGGGTTTAATATAAATCCCTTGGGTTTATAATAATGATCAACCATGGTCAACCATCATCAACCATGGTCAATCATGGTCAACCATGGTCCAAGGTCACATTGTGACAAAGATTGTCTAAATATGAAAATCAACCATGGTCAACCATGGTCAACCACGGTCAACCATGATGAATCATGGTCAACCATGGTTGACCATGGTTAACCATGGTCCAAGATCACATTTTGTCAAAGATTGTCTCAATATGAAAATTAATCGTCGTCAACCATGGTCAAATGTTGTATTGTGACAAATATTGTCTCAATATGTAAATCAACTATAGTAAACAATGTTTATTTAAGTATTAATATTATTTATCATAGGGTTTATATACCTTGGCTAATAATATTTATTTTAGTTCTTATCATATGATTTTTTCGATGTGAAAATCAATAATGGTCAACCATGGTCCAATGTCGCATTGTGACAAGTATTGTCTCAAGGTGAAAATCAACTATCGTCAACGAGGGTCTAACATCGGATTATGACAAAGATTATCTTGATATGAAAATCAATCATGTTCAACCATGGTCGAATTTCACATTGTGACAAGGATTATCACAATATGAAAGTCAACCATGGTCAACCATGTTTATTTTAGGGTTTGTAATATTTATCTTTGTGTTTATATACCTTGAGTTTATAATATTATTCTCTTGAGTTTAATATTATTCGCTTGGGTTCATAATCCATTAGGGTTTTAGTAGTAATCTCTTTGGTTTATTATTACATTAGGTTTATAATATCAATCCATTGGGTTTATTAATCTAAGGTTTCATATTCCTAGGGTATAAATTTATTTCTAGGATTTATAATATTAATCGTAAGGTTTAGCATGAATCCCTTGGGTTTATAATCATGATCAACCAATGTAGGCCATTATCAACCATGATCAATCATGTTCAACCATGGTCCAATTACACATTATGAAAAATATTGTCTCAGTATGAAAATCAACCATGGCCAAGCATGGTCAAGCATGATCCAACATCGCATTGTGACAAAGATTGTCTCAATATGAAAATAAACCATGGTCAACCATGTTTATTTTACCATTTAGAATATTTATCATAGGGTTTATATACCTTGGTTTATAATATTTATCTTAGGGTTTATCATAGGATTTTCTCAATATGAAAATCAATCATGGTCAATCATGGCCAACCATGGTCAACCATGGTCTATCATGGTCATTCATGGTCAAAATTGGTAAAACATGGTCGACCATGGTCAATTGTGGTCAATCATGGTTAACCATGGTCAATTGTGGTCGATCATGGTTAACCATGGTCAACAATGGTCCAACGTCACATTGTGACAAATATTGTCTCAATATGAAAATCAACCATGGTCTAATGTCGTATTGTGACAAAGATTATCTCAATATGAAAATCATCCATTGTCAACCATTGCGAATCATCATCAACCATGGTCAATAATCCTAATCACATTGTGACAAAGATTGTCTCTTGGTCCAACGTCACTTTTTATATAAAGTCCTTAGGCTTATTAATCCCTTGGGTTTATACTATTAATAATTGATTCGTTTATAATATTAATCCCAAGTATTTCTAATATTAATATCTTTGGTTATCAATAATAATCCTTCGTTTTTTTTAATATTAATCCCTTGGATTTATTAATATGATCCATGATGGATCTTGATTGAGACTAGTCGTATTTTTTTATGTAATGTTTGAAGAACAAGATGGTCATGGGTAGCAAGGGTTCTCGACATGCTCAAAATTTTATAGTCTCATATGAATATGATATCAACACCAAGTGGAAGAGCTCATCGTTCTGATTCTGGTGGTATATCTGGTTTTGAAAATGGTCTTCGTATGAGGAAGAAAATGCATTTTGAAGTTTTCTGTAAAAAGTCAAAGTCAATGCAAGTGATGGTCAAATCTCATGGTTCCGCCGGTCAAAAATCATGGTTCTAATTGACACATGGTGTGCTGGGATTCTTCCAAATGTCTCCTTCTGGTTTATCGAATTCTAGTGTTTATAACTGGTTGTTTGATTTTTAATTTAACCAATAATGGAGCGCCACGTGGGCAAATCACTGGCTTCCATGTGGCCTCCTCGTGGCATGCTAATTTGTTATGAGTCTGCATGACCTCTAGGGAGATTCAAACTCATGATCAACACCAATAAAATCCAATTCTAAACCACCAAACCACTGCATGTTCCTCGGAATACATTGGCACATTGACATATTTAAGGTTTAGCTATATTGTAATGTGGGGGGTAGGGTTGGCGGACCGCCAACTTGGCAGCCCCACCAAAACCAATTCATATGGTATCAATGCTACCAAAACATTAGTGAGGTATCCAATAGGAACGGATTTATTCAATAGATATCATTCAAACTAATGTTAGCTCGATTGTTGAGGTGCCACGGGGATCCGTCACATCTCCACCAACCATATATTATGTGTTATGCCAAGAAGTGGCTCACCTATTGACATGGATTTTGGTTGGAAACGAAGGTGGCATCAACGTGGCATGGATTTGGGTAATTAGAAACATATGCCATGGAACTGCTCGACAGGGTTACAAACTATTGTGATATGCCACGGGTTGAAACTTCATACCACTGCTGATTCAAACACATTATGCCAAAACTATATTTGGTCGAAAGTTTGTTCACTACTGAGAATTTATGTAGCCACCAAGGAGTCAATGCTCCACGGGGATCGCCACCAGATTAGCACCCGAGTTAAGTGCCACGGGTTGATAATTGTATCTGTCAGTCCAATATGAAGACCTTTGTTAAAACGGTATGGAAAATATATACGTTGAGACCATAGCAGATGTTATATGTGCATTAATTACAATATTCTATATTAAAAAGTTGTCACAATGTTGGTTTCAACAATGTCATATGGTATGCACCATATTAAGGTGTTAAGATATGGGGACAAAGTTTCTATGTTTAAAACCATATGGTTGCACCAAAATCCAAACTGATTTGATATGTTTGCAAGGTATTGCACTCAAACTCTAAAGTTAGAGTTTTCAACATTCAAATTATAGCAAATTTCAATGATAGCAATAATGTTACACCAAAATTAGAGTTCCAAAAACCTTATAAAATGTTGTCAATGCATGAAAGAGAGAACAAGCAATTCGAAGGCAAAGGCAAGTGAAGCTCAAAGTGGTGTTGTGAGCTAGTTCTTTAGTAGAATTGATTGTTTTGGCATTCTGGAGTCATACAAAAGCCAAATTGGTTGATTGAAGAACTGAAACAAGGGTTTTGGTGTGCTCTAGACTCATCGGCAAAGTCCGTTTGATAGTTGCAGCAACCAACTCTTCAGGATTCAATACATGGACCATTGTCTCTCCAAATCAAGTTTAGGCAGGTAATTGATTGATGTACTTGTTGAGGCATGATTGCTCACTTTCATTTGAGGTTTAGAGTCCTTGCAAGAGACTCTTTGTATGTTAGTCCCCTATAATACTAGTGTATTCCCTTATTATTATTGTCATTCTAGCCTCTATTGTTATTGTTGCACCCTTACATTATTATTGTTATGTCGGATTTAACTATATTGTGACCCCTTAGACTCCTATATATAGAAAGGCAGTCTTGTCATTTGTGTAATGTAAAGGAGGTTTCCCCCTTGAAGAGGTTGATTTGAAGTTGTTTCTCTATCTTTTCTTCTATTTTGTGTGCTGGTAGCATAACAATTGGGATCAAAGATTTCGATTCTAGGGTTTCGCTGCTTCAAACAAGTCATCGTGTAATTTTCGCTATAATATTTTTTCTACGATGTTTCAGTAGCTAAAATTAAAAATCATTTGAGACAAAATCTTGATGAACCTTGGGTATGAATTTCAAATCTTGTCTCACTATATTTTCATAGATATGATACAAGGAAGTTAGGGTTTTGGCAGGCTCCTGAATTATATGTCAAATAGGTAACCTGGGGAAAATCATCATAACGTTCTCTTTGAGCATCAGATTGAAATTTCATCAAAAGGTTAAAAAATAGGATGGATTGTAGTTTTTGTGTATTCTTTTCAGGTCTGAAGGTTGAAAAAGTGACACGTGGCACTTCGTACAAGTTCCCTCTATTGAACTAGTCTATAATCAGCTCATCATGGGAGATTTGGAATAATTATTTCTTGAAGAATGCAATATTGATCAAAATTGCGTTGTTGGAATGAGGACTCAAAGGGCTACCGCAGGACAAAACTTCAGGCCTTGGAAATATGCAATTACAGAGATACAACCAATTCAATATTGATCTCCTACAAAACCCAAAAAGGTGTGCAGTATTTTTTAAATTTTGCATAAGTTTGGTTTGAAAAATTAGTTTAAAGTAATTCAAATGAATAGTGAAGCATAATTATCATTAATTGATGCCTCGAAGAAATAAAATGGAAACACATAATAAGAAACCTGAAAATTCTAGCATGAATCATGAAGAAGATAAAGAAATGAAACATGATATATCAAAATTACGAGACCAAGTGCAACAAATTTCACTCTCTCAAAAATTAACATAAGCTAAGATGGATGATTTAAAGAAAGGTGATAAAGCTAAAATGGATGGTTTAAATAAAGGTGTCAAAGCTAAGATTAATGACATGAAATCTAAGCTGGATGGTTTAAAGAATGATGTGGAAGTTAAGATGAATGGCGTGGAATCTAAGATGGATGGCATGGAAGCTAAGATGGATGGCATAGAAGAAAAACTTAAAGGAAACATGGAAGATTTGATGATAGGTTTGACAAATTTGCTACAAGAAATGCTTACTAATGGTGAAAGGGTAGTAAAGGAAACTTATAATGAGAACAAAATAAATGTTAATCATGATTTCATAGACTCTAACATTGGATTGAAGACTCACCATGTTCCAAAGATCGATATGAGGAAGTTTGATGGCAAGGCTCCCATAACATGGATACTACAGATGGAGCAATATTCCGATCTCCATAATGTGCAAAACACACAAAAAGTACACATTGCAACTTTATATTTGGAACCCAATTAGTTTGTATGACATCTATGGCTTTGCTCTCATAAACAAATTGTAACTTGGAAAATTTTTATAGAAGAAATGATAGCACATTATGAGGATACAAAAAGCAACACCGTTTTTAGCCATTTGATAAATATCAAACAAAAAGGTTTAATGGTGAAGCATATTGAGGACTTTCAAAAATTTAATATAAGAGTAAAAGATATTCCAGAGTAGCGTAGGATTGATGTGTTCATAGGGACATTATGGCACAACATCCAGCATGAGGTTCACATTTGGGAACCTGATTCAATGGAGAAGGAATTTAGGTTGGCAAGAAAAATTGAAAGCAAAATTATGGCAACAAGGAAGCCTACCAATCACAACTATAAAGATGGAAGTGTTGTTGCCCCTAGCCTTCCACAACCCACAAGTTTGACACCACAACAATTTGAAAAAAAAGAGAAAAATGGATTTATTACAGTTGTGATAGAAAATACACTAAAGGTCATAAGTGTGCTAAGAATAAATTATTTTACATACATTGTGAAGAGGAAGAAGAGAAGGAACAAGAAACATCAAAAGAAGATGATACACACCAAGAACAAAGCCTAGAGAAAGAAGAAATGAATCCGGCCATATCTTATAATGCATTGGTCGCAATAACCACTCCTCAAACTATCAAGATAGAAGGACATATCAAGAAGAAAAAGGTAACGGTGTTGATTGATTCGGGCAGTATCCATAATTTTATTCATTGCAAGATAGCGAAGGAATTGAATTGCTTCCTATATCCAGCACCAAAGTGTCAAGTGATGGTTGCAAATGAAAGAATCACAAATTTCTCTGGATAATTCCATAATATCAAGCTATCCATGGGAGGATATGTGTTGAATAGTGCAATGCTTTCCATTCTAATGGGTGGTGATGATGTTGTACTAGAAGTCCAATGGCTACAATCTTTGGGTATGATAACTTTTAATTTTCAAGAACGTTTCTTGATTTTTTTTTCAGAAGGAAAGGAAGTTGAATTAAGGGTTATTGTAGGGAAACTGGGAAAGATAATCGGTCTAACGACATGACAAAGCTTCTAAAGAAAGATCAATGCAATGTAATTGCACAATTATGTTCGCTAGAAGTTCCCTCGTCAAAATCATCTATTTCTCCAAATCTCCAAAAAGTCTTGGACAATCATTCCAAGGTATTTGAGACTCCCAAAGGCCTCCCACCTATTCGTGACCATGATCATGCTATTCATTTGATTCCATGAAGTTTTCCTCCAGACATCAAGCCTTATAGATATCCCTATGCCTAAAAGAGTGAAATTGAACCTATGGTTGCAGAAATGCTAGAGGCTGGTATAATTCAACCTAGTAAAGTTCTGTCTCTACTCCAACAATATTGGTGCACAAGAAGGATGGATCATGGCGCATGTGTCTGGATTATAGGGAGCTCAACAAGCTCATTATTAAAGATAAATGCCCCATCCCTATCATTGATGAATTATTGGATGAATTACATGGAACAATTTACTTCACCAAGTTGGACCTTTTTTCAGGATCATCAAATCAGGATGAAGACTGAAGACATTCTAAAAACAACAATTAAAACTCATGAGGGTCATTATGAATTTGTGGTCATGCCTTTTGACCTTACCAATGCACCTTCGACATTTCAAGGTTTGATGAGTTCCATTTCCAAACCCTTCCTTACAAAAATTGTGCTAGTATTTTTTGATGATATACTAATCTACAACAAGTCTTGGAAGATCATGTTCAACATGTTGATAGAGTGCTCAAAATATTGGAGGAGAAACAGTTATATGCAAAAACCTCCAAATGTTTCTTTGGAGTACAAGAGGTGGAATATTTGGGTCATATTGTATCTCATGAAGGTGTTAAGGTAGACCCTAGCAAAAATTAAATCCATTAAGGAATGGAAAATCCCCACATCCATAAATAATCTGCAAGAATTTCTCAGGTTGACAAGGTATTATCACAAGTTTGTTAATAATTATGGGAGAATAGAAGCACCTCTAACAACATTATTCAAGAAAGATGCATTTTCTTGGACTCCAGAAGCAACAAAAGCATTTGAACATCTTAAAGAGGCAATGTACCAAGCACCAGCCTTAGCTATGCCAAAATTCACAAAAACCTTTAGTATGGAATGTGATGCCTCGAGAAATGGAATTGGTGTTGTTTTAATGCAAGAAGAAATACCCATTTCTTCCTGAAGTCGTCTAATCAAAGGAAAGTATTTACACAAAGATATTTATGAGAAGGAAATGTTGGCAATACTACACGCACCTAAGAAATGGCGACCTTATCTTATGGGAAAATACTTCAAGGTAAAAACATATCATGATAGCCTTAAATACTTTTTAGAACAAATATTTTCTTCAGGAGAGGAGCAAAAATGGGTCACAAAGATGTTGGTTATGAATTTGAAATCATCTACAAAAAAGGGAAGAAAAATGTTGTTGCAAATGTACTCTTAAGAAAGGATGAGGTTGTGGAAGCATTTCTTTGTGCCATTTCTATTATCCAACCAGATTGGATAAACGAAGCAAGGGATCAATGGAAGAATGAGTAGAAGAGTGAGCACGCATTTAAAAGTAACAACAAAACCGCAGTACATCTGATACATTTAGCTAGAAAAATGATTCGTTATGGTACAAAGATAACTTATACCTCTATAAGAATTCCCAACTCAAACAAAATATTCTTATGGAATTGCATGCCTCTCCCTTAGGAGGGCACTCAGGATTTTTAAAAACTTACCACAATGTTAAGAAGGAATTTTTTGGGATGGCCTAAAATTTGATATTCAAAAGTTTGTGATGGAATGTTTGGTTTGCCAAGAAAATAAAGTTGAAACAATTAAGACCTTAGGTCTATTACAACCTTTATCCATTCGAAGTCAATGTTAGGAGGAGGTTTTAATGGATTTTATCACAGGTTTACCAAAGTCCAAAGGAAAGAGTGTCATCATGGTGGTAGTTGATAGAGTTACCAAGTATGCACACTTTTGTGCAATATCTCATCCCTTTAAAGCCAGTAAAGTTGCTACTACATTTATGGAAACAGTTCAAAATCTACATGGAAACCGAAAGTTTGTTGTAAGCGACAAAGATCTCATTTTCACTGGAATTTTTTGAATTATTTTCTTATCTGGGTACTCATTTAGCTCCTAGATCATCTTATCATCCTCAATCTGATGGGTAAGCTAAGATAGTGAACAAATTTTTGGAAGGATATCTTTGTTGCTTTGTATCTGATAAACATACACAATGGGTCAAATGGTTGCCTCTGCCTAGATGGTGGTATAACACTTCCTTCCATACTGCAGAAAAAATGACCTCATTTATGGCACTTTATGGATATCATCCACCATCCATCACATCATATTTAAGAGAAAATTCTAAGGTTTTGTTGTGGCCACCAACAACCCCCCTCCTTATGAAATGTTATTGCTAATACTAAATAAGTGGGGACCCTTAGTTATAAAATCCAAAGAAATCAAAGTAGCGTTTATATTTCTTTTTCGTAAATAAAGTTACCATCATAAGCTTAGGAAGCCCCCTTGGAAACTCTTAGAATATAAGTTTATGATAAGGTAAAAAATATCTTATAAAGGGAAATCACATCGCAAGAAAATAACGTGATGCCACCTCACAAACACAATCCTAATATTTGCGATATAATGATAATGACAAAATATCGCATCGCATTCAGCATAACTTACTTAAAACACTTCAAAAATCTGCCGATGTGCGATGGCGACGATTGCAAGATCGCATCTCGCAAGGAACAGGTTAACAAAATTTGTCATACATAACATTCTTGCGATCTGCGACATTGCGATATCACGACATTATGATTTTTGATGTTGCGATTTGCGATGTTGTGATTTGCGATGTTGCGATTTGCGATGTTGTGAACTACAATGTTGTGATCTGCGATGTTGTGATCTGTGATGTTGCGATCTGTGATGTTGCGAAGCAAATCGCAAAATCGCTTCATTGCAAATATTTCGGGCTCATTATTCAAGAAAAGTAGTTTCCATAAGCTGACTCATGTTTATGCGCTTTAAATGCTAATAAAGGAGTTAGCTGTCAGTTATTAATAGAATATGGGTGCGTGCTCTTCAAAGAACATTTCACGTAAGGTGATATATTTGGTATGTCTGCGGCATTTAAAACTTTCCCATCACTCTTCCTTGTCATTCATTTTCACCTCACTTGTGAATTGTAGGCATGGAGAGCAGAGGACAATATAAAACAATACGCAGGTTGAAATGGGAAAGAAAAGCAAATCCCCGAGCTCCGAAGAAGAGAAAATGGCGCCTTTGTATACAGACACGACTTGTAATAGAGACGCGGGAATAGCTATGTGGGAAGGCATGTATAATATGCTCGAAGAGGAGAAACCCAGAGTAATGGAGGTTACAGCTGTTGTAGGCTCACAAAGTTCTTCTGAAGCATCCTTCGTAGAGCAAGCTTGCTCATTTTTACATCGGAAAGGAGCGAGGCCAAGAATCCTCCCATACACGGACATGGTCAAATGGATATTGGATACCACAAAAATAAAAAATAGACAGTTCAAAGTTCATGGACAAGGACTCATTGGTTCATTCGTTGTGCCGGATTTGAAGCTCATGTATCATCTACTAGAGCCACAGGCAATCTACAATAGATAGTTTATAGAGAAATTTGTAAAAGAAAACCCATACTTGGCAGAAACCACCAAAGACTGGTCTAGGAGAGACGAGCCACTGAAGAAAGATAAACACGGTATGTACAGTACTGGTTCCCTTACCTCTCCATACTGCTTTGCTGCTGCCATGCTCTGTAGAATATTT
>APFE031305944.1:54553-70205 GCA_000404065.3 Pinus taeda
CACACACACTGAATTGGGAAACTGGTCCCATATCCCCAGTCAGACCCGCTATACCAAACGGATAAGGAGCTGCCAACCAAGGTCCGGACCGGGCGGGTATCCCCCTTGTTGTTGACCTGATTTTCAGGGCCTTCAACAGGTTCACGCAGTGGAAAATCACATCGAGCATCAACAACAAGTTCTCCAACTCTTAAAGGATAACCTCACTTTGGCACATAATAGAATGAAACAATAGGCACCTCAACATCGCAGCGAAAGAATAATTGATGTAGGGGACTGGGTATTTCTAAGGCTACAACCATATAAACAAATGTCCCTCAAGAAATCTAAGAAGGATAATAAATTATCACCAAAGTATAATGGTCCATACAAGGTGTTGCAAAAGATTGGTATTATGGCATATAAATTGGATTTCCTATAGCTTCCCAAGTGCACCTAGTTTTCCATGTTTCATGCTTAAAGAAGGTTATAGGTGACAAACTCCCAGTTGAAACAATATTTCCAGAACTTGACGAGGAAGGAAAAATGATATTGGAACCTGAAGCAGTCACAGAAACAAGAACTCGACAGCTATGAAATCGATCAATTTCAAAGTATCTCATCAAGTCGAAGAACTTACCCGCTGAAGATTCCACATAGGAGGATGGGAATTTTGTATAGAAGCATCCAGAACCACCCAAGCATTGAGGAAAACACTCTTCTAAAGGAGAGGGGCATGTTAGGCCCCTATAATACTAGTGTATTCCCTTATTATTATTGTCATTGTAGCCCCTATTGTTATTGTTATGCCCTTACATTATTATTGTTATGTCAATTTTGACTATATTGTGACCCCTTAGACTCCTATATATAGGAAAGAGGTCTTGTCATTTGTATCATCCAAGAATTGTTCATTTGTGTAATGTAAAGGAGGTTTCCCCCTTGAAGAGGTTGATTTGAAGTCATTGATCTATCGTTTCTTCTATGTTATGAGCTGGTAACATAACATTGTATTGTTGTAGTTGACACAATGATTGCAGGTTGTCATATTATTTTGTGAGAGTTTTCTGTAAGAGAACATTTCCTTGCAGGGGGAATAGCCACATTTTAAACAAAAAATTGATGTACCTCATTCTAAATACTAAAATATGAGCAGCCTAGCCTTTTGAGCAGGACTCGAAGACGTAGCCCAAGAGGGGTGAACTCCATCATCAAACTTTGTGTTGTTCTTCGTGATGTTTACATGAATTATGTGTTATATTCTTCATAAATAACTTGCACATAAAAAATAAATCATGCTTGAACGAACAACAAAACAAACAGGTTGTTTTGAAGAATAATTTTTCAAACTTGTATTGTGTTGGAGAATGATCTTCTTCTGCAATTTTCGGATCATTTTTCGTATTACAGCGTGTTCTGACCAAATTACAAAGATGAGTCAAAGTGCGAAGTAAAGTCGGATGCAAGAATTTGATGAATCCAAATAGTGATATTGGCAGGAGAATGTTGCATTGCAACGCATGGTGAAAGCGTTGCAGGAAGAAAAACAAGGACTATAGCGAGGATGGAAGCCATGTAGAGAAATTGATATAGCTCAGATCAAAGTTCATTCATAACTGGAGACAATGAAGCTTATACACTTCATTAGGTGGATGATAAAAGCTCATGTCCATCTGCTTCTCCAAAAGCACAGTCAGTAGAAGAAGAAATTGGTACCTTCTCCACACCTTCAGAGGAATTTCCTTATGTACCATCATCTCAAAAAATTGCTTCAGAAATGGAGTCTTCCAATGACCCTGAGATTAGAAATGTCTAGAAATATAACAAAGTAATTGGTATGAAGCTCATGAAATGGGATATCAGCAAGGTGAAGGCCTCGACAAGTATGGCCAAGGCAGGATCCAGCCAATAACTGTTCAGGAAAGACCCCAATACAAAGGATTGGGATTTGACCAATCAACATGTGACTATTGTGAGAAGAAATGTCACATCGCAGATTGGTGTTGGTCGCTACATCCTGAGAAAATGCCAAAAAAGCTACAGGATCATAAAGGTAAGCAGACAAATCATACTGGCAATGATTCAGAAGGTGGGTCTTACATTCAAAATTTTATGAAGATTGTTAAACAGACTTATCCATGTATTTTTTGTGGGAGTAACAACCATTGTGTAGCTCAATGCTGGAAGCCTAAGGTTTACAGCAAGAAGGCACATGCTACAAGGAGTCGTCTGCGGAAGGATGACACGACCCTATAGGCAAAGAAAAGTCTAGGAAAGACTTTGATATAGTTAGGAAAGGCCTTGGCATCGTCAAAACAGAGCTCCAAGAAGTCACGCAAGAAGACGACTAGTACAAACTCAGGAGAGAGAGTTTTTTAAAGTGTAAGCCGAAAGGAAATTTAGGATACATATGTCCAATGCTATTTGATGAATCAATAGTAGCACAATGAGGCCAAGAGGAAGCAACGAAAATTGGAAAAGAAGAACATAAGTCTCCAGAGAAGTCGCCTACTTGGAACTTGGCAGATTTCATGCCTTATGTGTAAATTGTCAATTTTGTGTTTGTGATTTGTCATCACATCAGTAGGTTTTAGTCGAGTGTGTAAATAGGGTCAAGACTATTTTTCCATTGATGAATGATGTAATAAAATTCATGATTGTAATAAAATTTTGGAGGTCCAAAAGTCTTTTTGTTGGGGGGAATGATCTAGGATGGATCCTGGTTGAGTCTAGTCATATTTTTCTATGTAATGTTTGAAGACCAAGATGGTCGCAAGTAGCAATAGTTCATGACATGCTTGAAATTTTACAGTCTCAAATGCATATGAAATCAGTGCCAAGTCGAAGAGCTCGTCACACTGATAATGGTGGTATATCCATTTTGAAAATTCCCTCCCTATGAGGAACAAAATGCATTTTGAAGTTTTCCTCCAAACATGAAAGTAAAATTCAATGCAAGTGGTGCTTAAATCTCATGGTTCGGCTGGTCAAAACTCGTGGTTCCAATTGACACATGGCGCACTTGGATTCCATCAAATGTCTCCTTCTAGTTTGTTGAATTTTGGTGATTATGATTAGTTCGTTGATTTTTAATCTCACCAATAATGGAGTGCCACATGGGCCAATGGCTAGCTACCACATGGCCTCCTCATGGCATGCTAAAAAAAATTATGAGTCTGCAGGACCTCCGAAGATATTCGAACTCATGACCAGCACTAAGCAACTCCAATTATAAACCACTAGGCCACCACATGTTCCTTGGAATGCATTGGTGCACTGACATATTTAAGGTTTAGTTATATTGTAATGTGGGGGTAGGGTTGGCGGGCTGCCAACCTGGAAGCCCCGCCAAACCCAAGTCATACGTTATCAACGCTACAAAAATTTTAGCGGGGTCTCCAATTGGCACAGAGTTATTCAACAGATACTGTTCAAACTAATGTCAGCTCGAATGTTGATGTGTCATGGAGATCCGTCACATGTCCACCAACCATATTATGTGTTATGCTATGGGGTGGCTCACTTGTCGACGTGGATTTTGGTTGACAACAGAGGTGGCATCGTCGTGGCATGGAGTTGAGTTGTCAGAACCATATGCCATGGAACCACCAGACAAGGTTACGAACTATTGTGATATGCCACAAGTTGAAACTTACCACCACTGATTCAAATACATTTATGCCGAAACTATATTTGGTCGAAGGTTAGTTCACCGTCAGGAAGTTATGTAGCCATCAGGGAGTTCATGCACCATGGGATCGCCACCAAATTAGCACCCAATTCAAGTGCCATGAGTCGATGATTGTATCCATCGATCCAGTATGAAGACCCTGGTTAAAACAATATGGTAAATATATACGCTGAGACCATAACATATGTTATATTACAAATTTGAATGTGCTATATTAAAAATTTGTTACAACATTGGCTGCAACAATGTCATATGGTATGTGCCATATTAAGGTGTTAAGATATGGTTGCAAATTTGTATGTTTAAAACCATATGGTTGTGCAAAAATCCAAACCAATTTGCTATGTTTGCAAGGTATTGCACCCAAAATCTAAAGTTAGTGTTTTCAACTTTCAAATTATAACAAATTGGTATGATATAAATAATGTTACACCAAAATTAGAGTTCCAAAAACCTTATAAAATGTTTTCAAAGCACCAAAGAGAGAACAAGAAATTTGAAAGCGGAGTTAAGTGAAACTCAGAGTGGTGTTGTGAGCTAGTTTTTTAGTAGAGTTGGTTTTTTTGGCATTCCAGAGTCATATGGAAGCTAGTTTGGGCGATTCAAGAAACGAAACAGGGGTTTTGGCGCACTCTGGACTACAATTGTAGCAACCAAATATTTAGGATTTACTACATGAACAGTTGTCTCTCCAAGTCAAGTTGAGGCAGGTAATTGAATGATGTACTTGTTGAGGCATGATTTCTCACTTTTAGTTGAGGTTTAGAGTCCTTGCAAGAGACTATTTGTTTTGTTGTAGTTAACACATTGATTGCAGGTTGTCATATTATTTTATGAGAGTTCTTTGCATGAGAAAATTTCCTTATAGGGGAATAGCCACATTGTAAACAACATATTGATGTACCTCATTTTAAATACTGAAATATGAGTGGCCTAGCATTTTGAGTAGGGCCCAGAGACGTAGCCTAGGAGGGGTGAACTCCATCATCAAACTTTGTATTGTTCTTCTTGATGTTTACATGAATTAAGTGTTATATTATGCATAATTAACTTGCACATAAAAACTAATTCATGCTTGAAGGAACAACAAAAAAACAAGTTGTCTTGAAGACCCATTTTTCAAACTTGTAGTGTGTCGGAGAAAGAACTTCTTCCTCAATATTCAGATAATTTTTAGTATTAGAGTGGGTTATGACCAGATTGCAAAGATGAGTCGAACCACGAAACAAAGTTGGATGAAAGAATTGGATGAATCCAATCAGAAATATCGTTAGGAGAATGTTGCATTGTGATGCATGGTGAAAGCGTTGCAGGAAGAAAAACAAAGACTACAAGCGATGATCGAAGCCATTCATGGAAATCGACACAACTGAAATCGAAGTCCATTCGTAACTGAAGACAATGAAGCATATACACTTCATGAGGCGGATGAAGAAATCTCATGTCCATTTGATTCCCCAAAAGAATGATTGGTAGAAGAAGAAATTGGTACCTTCTCTCCTTTAGAGGAATTTCCCTATGTACCATCATCTCAGAAAATGGTTTCAAAAAGAGAGTCTTCCAATGATCTTGAGATTGGAGCTTTCGAGAAACATACCAAGGAATTGGTATGAAGCTCATGAATAGGATGGGATATCAGCAAGGTAAAGGCCTCGGCAAGCATGGCCAAGGCAAGCTCCAACCAATAAATCTTCATGAAAGACCCCAACACAAAGGATTGGGATTTGACCAATCAACATGTGACTACCGTAGAAAGAAAGGTCACATCGCATATCAGTGTTGGTCACTATATCATGATCAAATGCTAAAAAAACTACAAGATCATAAAGGTATGTAGATGAATCATACTAGTAGTGATTCAAAAGGTGAGTCTTACAATAAATTTTTTATGAAGATTGTTAAATGGACTTATCCATGTACTTTCTATTGGAGTAGCAACCATTATGTAGTTGAACGTTGGAAGCAAAAGGTTTACAACAAGAAGGTGCATGATACAAGGAGTCGTCCACAGAAGGTAAAGAAAAGTCCAGGAAATACTTTGATACAGCTAGGCAAAAGTTTAGCATCATCAAAAAAGAGCTCCGAGAAATCAAGAAAGAAGACGACCAATACAAACACAGGAGATAGATTTTGTTCACAGTCTAAGCTAAAAGGACATTTAGGACACATATGCCCAATGCTACCTCATGAATCAACAATAGCACAATGAGGCCAAGAGGAAGCAATGAAAACTGGCAAAGAAGAATGTAAGTCTCCATAGGGGTTGCCTACTTGGAACTGGGCAGATTTCATGCCTTATGTGTAAATTGTCAATTGTGTATTTGTGATTTGTCATCACATCATAAAGTTTTAGTCAAGTCTATAAATAGGGTCAAGACTGTTTTTGTACATTAATATTATATACCTCATGATTAATATTATAAACCCAAGGGATTAATATTAAAATCTCAAGGAATTATAAACTCAAGGGAATAACATTGAACTCTAGCATTAATATTAACATTGTAGTTTTTAGTATTGATCCCTTAGGCTTATTAGTCCCTTGAGTTTATGATATTAATCCCTTGGGTTTATCAATCTAAGGGTTCATATTCCTAGGGTATAATATTATTCATAGGGTTTATAATATTAATCCTAGGGTATAATATAAATCTCTTGGGTTTATAATCATGGTCAACCGTGGTCCAATGCATGGGAGCTTCACTGGGGAAGAAATACCATGCCACCTACATTCATATTGGAAGATGTATATTGAGGAAAAAATCACATAATATATTGGGGTATATATAGGGGTTAAAGGGTCTTTTTAGTGAGAGGTATAAAAAATGGAGCTCAAAGTTAATGAAAAAATAAAAAGGTGTATAAAAAATGTTAATGAAAAATGGATACCTACAATATCTAATGAAAGTAGGGGTTTTCTAAATTGAGAAGGTATATTGGATTCATATTGGTAGGGGGTTAAATAATATGATTCTTAAAGGCATTTTCCAATATATAGTCAAATTAGGGTTATTGTTTAGTATTCCACGAGTGCACATGATATGTCAGAGGTTCATTGAGTGAAGCCCTTATGGTCCAACATCACATTGTAACAAACATTGTCTCAATATGAAAATCAACCATGCTCAGCCATCACCAACCATTGTCAACCATTGTAAATCATGGTCAAGCATGGTCCAACATCACATTGTGACAAAGATTGTCTCAATATGAAAATCAACCATGGTTAACCATGTCGAACTATGTTCAATAATGGTCAACCATTGTCAACCAATGTCTAACGTCACATTGTGACAAAGACAATTTCAATATGAAAATCAATCATGGTCAACCATGGTCTAATGCCACATTATGACATAGATTGCCTTAGTATGAACATCAAGCATGGTCAACCATTATCAACCATGGTCTACCATGGTCAATCATGGTCCAACATTGCATCATGACATATGTTGTTTCAATATGAAAATCAACCATGGTCAACTATGGTCAATAACCACGGTCCCATTGTGACAAACATTGTCTCATGGTCCAACATCACATTGTGACAACCATGGTCATCCATGGCTAACCATGGCCAATCATGGTCCAATGTCACATTGTGACAAATCTTGTCTCAATATGAAGATCAACCATGGTTAACCATGGTCAAGTACGGTTCAACATCACATTATGACAAAGATTGTCTCAATATGAAAATCGAGCATGGTAAACCATGCTTGTTCTATGGTTTATAATATTTATCTTACAATTTATATATGTTAGATTTACAATTTTAGTCCCTTGGGTTTAATATTATTCCCTTGGGTTCTTAGTATTAATCCATGAATTTTATTAGTATCTTGGATTTATAATAGCAATCCCATGAGTTTATAATCTATTAGGTTTACAATACAAATTCTTTGGATTTATTAATCCCTCGCGGTTTATATTATTAATAATATCTTTGGTTAAATATATCAAATAGTATTATCATTATTATATACTATAATAATAATAATTATTATTTCATATTAATTGTTAAATATTAACCATATTATTATAATATAATGATAATAAATATTTTATAATATATTAATTACTATTATTAATGATTATTATATTTATATATTTATTAATATTAATATTCAATATGTATCTATTGACACCTATCGATGTATATCAACCACATTTAATAATGTAGTTGTGCTAATTAATAAGTTATTTCAAGTTCAGTGGATTTCAAAATTGTAATTAACAATATGGAATTTATGTTGATAATCATTTGTTTTATTTTAATGGGAAGAACATAAGTTAATGATTAACTAATCAATTTTTTTTTAACGAGAATGAGTATAGATATATATGAAAAAGTTGTGCCCGTTCACAACAAAATTTGGGATTTTCAAAAGTTTATCCATGCTTCTACAAGTTGGTAATGATTTCTTTGTCCATCTAGTCTGTTGCAGTAGATAGGGTTATCCTGCCTACCAACGTTTCCCATTCTCAGGTATTTACAGCTATAGCTTCAGAAAAATTAAGACATAAGGTATATCCATTTACAATTCATCATGCTCATAACACATAAAAATAAAATAGAGAAGATTAGATGTACATTTGAGATGGGCAGTTTAGATCGAGGCTAGGAGAAGCATCTTCCGAGCCTTTGAAATTCACCTGATTTGTCACGCCCTCCATATTTTCCTCCATGCCTTCCTCTATGATTTCCACATTAATCTTCTGATTTTCTAGTTGATATCGCGGTGCATCCACCTTATCCTCCAATTGTTTGATGTGTTCCTGTTTTTCAAGCTCCCGTTCTTGCATAGCTATGTTCTCTTGAATTTATTAGTGCATGCTACGTTGGAGTTCGGTCAAGGCCTCTCTCACATCCCAATGGTCCTACACACAAGTGATATAGGAAGCTCTGCTTCTACCACCTGACCTCGCAAAACCCACCCTCAGTCATCCAAACCTCGGCCTGTGGCTTCCCACGTGCCCAACCAAGAACTTGCCTCTGTACCCTGCATGCTAGCTTCCACAACTTCACAGGAAGGTGTGCTTCTACCACCCGACCCCGTGAAACCAACTCTCGGTCATCCAGACCTCCGATTGTGGCTTCCCCACATGCCCGACCAAGAACTGGGCTTTGTACCTTGCATGGTAGCTTCCAGAACTTCACTTTTTAACAGTCTCCAATAATTTTTGTCATTATTTTCCAAGTTCCCCTGCAACCAAACACCCCCGCTAATCCTCGAGAGAATCCCCTAATCCTTTAGCTCCAATTCTCCTCCTAGTTCACAAGAGACTTAAAACCCACTCAGTGTCCCAAAGTCAAAATGCTTACCAACACTCAAACACACCCATACCTTCCTAACACCCACCACCCCTAATCTCATTAATTTCCTTTAATACCCCATATGGGTAGAACTTCAGTCCCTCATGCCGACTTTTAACTACATAAATCCCTACCTCCGTGACAAAGGAACTAATGATCAACCGCTCTAGCCACCAGGCTTTTTCATAGGATGCAATTGAATCGAGTTGTCATTGCATTTAGCCGTAGAAATAAGATTAGCCGGTTCATTGGGAAGAGGGTACAGAAATGTGCAGATTTAAGATGAGCAGCTTAATTGGGAATATTCGATGCATGATCAGATAACCGGAGTATGAACGACAAATCAGATTTCCTTGTGGACAATAAATATGTTCCCAACATTATAAAAATTCAATTTTATTACAGGATAAATACAAAACTGAGCCGTAATCATGGATTTGTAAATTCTCGGGGTTAAAATCCTGGGGAAGGTGTTGAGACTCTTTCGTTAATATATCGTGATTTACACAGACTATGATTTATGTCATTTTGAACTCGAAGTTGGGTATGATGCAGTGGTAAATTAACAGAAATTTATTTCAGCCAACCATAATCGATATCTAGTGGATACCGATTATGGGGTGTCCTCCTGAAATTAAATCAGCTCTTTATCCTGAAATGAGAATGGTTGCAGTTTGATGTTTTTTCACATCAATTATCTTTTTTTTAATTACGCCAAAGGCCTGGTCTAAAGCAGTGAAATTCCAACCTGCAGGAGGAGGTGAAAACCCTAAATCCTTTTTTTGAAAATGGGGAATCTTGGAAGAAATGTCGTCAACAAGGAACGATGTCAAAGAAGATATGTGAATTTAACTTTTATTTTGTGTTACGTTCTAGGTTATTGTTACTGGTTTTTGTCGCGGCAAACTAGATTTACCTAAATATTAATTTGTGTTCAAAAAGCTTTTCTATTTTTAATTGGATGTGATTTCCATGATACGCTTTCTCTTTCCATTTTAGAATTTTTATTATTTATGATTGTTGACATTGAGTAGGTTGTTGATACTGACTAGGTTGGAATTCTAAACTAAAGACGGTTTTTAATAATTTTATTTTGGTTTATAATTTTAAATTTTAGTTAAAAAATTATGTTTAATTTTAAATTTTATAAATGTAGCATTATAAAATTTTATTAGTAATATAATAGATGAAAATTGATGTCTTATAATTCAACCTATTTTTTAATATAATTTTTGCTAAAATTTTGATAACATAGAAATTAAGTAATAGATCTACATAAATATTATAACATTATTTTTTTAAATCAAATTTATAAATTTTAGTTTAATTGGTTTTATAAAAATTTTGTTTAATTTGATAAAAAGATTTTATATCTTGGAGCGTTTATAATTGACAATAAATTTTTTGAATTTTATAATTTATATAATTCATAAGAAAATTGGAATTTGAAATAACTACAGTAAAGAACCATTAAAAAAAAAAAACTAATGTTTTGATTCATCTATGAAAATCATATAATGAAAAAAAAAAAATTAAGCAAAAAACAATTCAGCACCATTTTAAAAATTTAACAACTATAGCCAAAACACTTTTATTAAATTTTACCAAAATCATGAGCAAAGTTATATTATTTATGAAATGAAATAATATAAAATAAAAATCGGAAATAGACACGCCAATAAATAAATACGACACCCACCGAGGATTGTCGGATTGTAAAAACAAACAGAAGTAGTGAAGTAGTCGTATCATTGCATTGGTGA
Organism: Pinus taeda; assembly: GCA_000404065.3. NCBI lineage: Eukaryota > Viridiplantae > Streptophyta > Pinopsida > Pinales > Pinaceae > Pinus > Pinus taeda. Next base: position 65,304 of record APFE031305944.1, read on the forward strand.
GAAACTACTACTACACATTATATTATGTGGGCACATTTAGGCATGACTATATTATCTTATATTATATTCACAAATTTAGGCATTGACTCTCGTAGAACCCGCGTATCGCTGAATTATATAAATGGATTTCTGTCCGGAGTTAGACAGTTTTGACCATTTCCGCTCGTCATTACGCCCAAGGGGCTCCTATTCGATTTTATTTATTTATTATTGAATTCTTTTATTTCAAACACATGGTTTTGTAAACAAAGTTATGAAAAATTGGTTCGTTATAAATTCACGCTAACTTCTTGTCGATATATGAGGATGGTAAAACGTGGATGGTGAACAATGGTAATGCTGACGGGAAAATGTAGATACTGAACAATGTGCAGACTGAAGTTTACCATGAGAAGCTATTCCAACTGCATGAGAATGATCAGGTATCACTAGCATAGCAAAATTGGGCATTTGAAATACTTAACACATCAGGATAGAAAACTGACAATGTGAAACTGCAGTCAATTTTATTTAAAATATTTACTCTCTTTTTTCTTCTTCGTGAAGAACATAGATGGTACAGGGATGCCGTGAAGAATAATAAAGAATGTCAAATTTCAATATGAATTACAATAAGTTAAATAAGTATAGCTCAATAATGCATCATCTTGTTCAGGGTCAGGCCGCATCCTATGGCGGAAAGAGGCAACCTTCCTACTCTCTCAATACCTTCTGCGAACATCACCCCCATCCCCATGAAGAAATGGGCCTCCAAATGGCAGTGAAAGGCCCACACTCCCGGATTCTCTGCCTTGAACCGCAGTGCAGTCCATCCGTAAGGAAACAAGGGCACTGTGTTACGAAGCGCAGGATTTACCAAGTTGTATTTCTTTGGATCCTTTAGGGGATCAAATGCGCCGTCGCCGTAGCCGAGGATCCAGAAATCATGACCGTGCAGGTGCCATGGATGGATCTCAGAGTTATTTGCAGTCAGTGTGTTTGCATTCTGGAGAATCACATCTACCACAGAGTTCAGCTCGAATACGTACACACCATTCCCTTCAACGGCGTCTGGATTTGTGGGAGGGATACTGATGTTGTATTCTCGGGGCTGGTAGGTGTCAGGAGGGGGCGTGGCGTCATAAGCACCCTTGATTTTGTATTTCATGGCGGCGAGGTATGGAGTGGGAGGAGGAACCAGCGATATGTTGTTGATAGCCCATTTTATAAATCCATTGATCTTATTCTGTGTGTTCAGTAAGATCAACTGCCTGGTGGGTTTCATTGGAGGAGGCTCTTCGTGTCCGGTGAGGGCCACAAACTTCTTGGCGAGCGACTTACTATAGGCATAATCGTTCCAGACAGGGCTCAGAGGAGGTGGCGTGGTGGGTACCTTGGTGGAGAGATTGGGGAGATAGTTGAGTATGGCCAGGCCTGTAGGCGTATTGGGCTTCCGACCTCTCACATTCACAGCCGCCCAATAGTTTTTGGTGCGATCCTGATCGGCCTTTATCAAAACTGAATAGGTTTCGCCGGAGTATACATCCAGATTCTCCAGCTCCACCGGTTCCACGTAGTGACCGTCCGCTTCCACAACGGTCATCTTGTGTCCCTGAAAATCACGGAACAAATAGTTAGATCATCATTTTACGAATTATTTTAAGTTGAAATAATGTAGGATCCATGAATGCGTTCTTTGACCTGAATCAAAAAATTGAGGGCCGATAAGGAAGCTACGCTGGCGATACGCAGGCGGTATGTCTTGCCAGGTTTGACCGGTAGAATGTGGGGCGAACATTGGCTGCTGGTAGCGTTGCAAGTTTTACTGCTGTCTGCCGAGCAGTTGTATTTTCCTCGCCCCTCTATCAGTAGAGACTGCAATATCAAGCCGCAAATTCACGTTTATTCATTGAGTTTCAATCAATCGGGATTTCAAACCGGAAGTACCAGCGAGACAATATATATACCTGGGGTTCCCCAACCCAGACGAAGGGATTGGATGAGAGGCCCACAGCCTGTTGGTACGTGCTAGTATGCCACCAATCATCGAGGATAATGCTCAGTTCTCCGTCATAGACGAAGGGCTCTGTTTTTGCGGAGTCAACTATCAAAGAACCGTACAAACCAGCCGACCGCTGGAGACCGTAGTGGCCATGATAGAAATATGTCCCAGGCTGCATAGATTATTAACATTAGGCCACAAATTCGCAACACAATATAACCAAGTTAAGATGCAAGTATTGAAAAGAAAATGTTTTAAACATACTCTGTCAACAACGAATCTGTAGATAAATGTCTCCCTCGGTAGGATTGCACATTGAGACATGGATGCAGTTCCATCGCTCCATGGAGTTCCGATCTGAAGCACATGAGCATTTCGATCAGAATTATTACATATTAAAAGATCGTATATGGAGGGTAAAGAAAAAACCAATCCATCACAATCAGAATTAACTTTGGAATCACTTTGATGGAGACTGAACCGTACCTGACGAATTCCATGCCAATGAATGACAACATTTTCCGTGGGCATCTGGTTGTTTAATTCAACAACAATGGTGTCTCCTTCCCGGGCTCTGATTGTTGGACCCGGATACTGCCCATTAATGGAGATGATCGTTGTTTGCATACAATCAGGAGACCAGTTTTGGTAACTGAGCTTCCATTTATGGTGGTGGACTGTAGCCTCAGAGACAGGTGCCATTGCCAAAATCACCATCACCGCAAACAAAAACCAGGTGACTCGGCGCAACAAGTTTGAACCTCTCGAATCCATCATTTTACAGTTCAAAAACTGATGTCTCAGGCTAGGGCTAACTTCGCCAATGTAGTGGGCTATGTTTCAAATATCAGCTGAAAAATCATACAATTCAAACCGGATACGCTGTATAAGCCTGTAAACAGCAGCAGCCTTAGCGGAATGCTCAACTGATCTCTGCAGCTCTGAATACCCCGGGTGGTCTTATAGGCTTTACACTTATGTAAGGGGCCAATTCTTTCTTGGAAGTCCATCGTTCAACCCTTTCGGAAGGTTCCTGGTACTGAAAGTTCAGCTCCCCCTACGAACTTTACAAACCTGAGATCAGCGAATCGTTTGACCGTCGGAGAAGGCAATATAATATTGCTGTTAGGGTTTTTGCCTATGACATTTGTGGATTGATCTTATCTCCGCAATCGCTTAAAGTAAGTTGCACATAATCCAAAGCTCGCACATGCTCTAGCTTGAAGCGAAAGTCTGCTGAGACAGTTATACTTCACTGCACCACATGGGTTCCATCTTACAAAGGCATACTTTGATTTCTATTGCACTTTTTAAAAACAATGGCTGAATTTGGATGATAGCCCAGATACTTTGAACCGTTTTTCTTGGAGAGAGGGAGTCGTCATATGCTTTTGTGTCACTGTTCCATAATTTGCATCATTTAAGTAACGTTGCAATTTTTTTAAACAAGTATTGAACGTCGATGATAGCTTGGGTTCAAATTTAGGGATGGAGTACGTGAATTTTTTATAATTTTAATCACGGGAAGTGTCGAAATTTACCAATCTGCGCACTAAATGGTTTTACTTTCCCATCGATCAGGTAAGTTTTCATTTTCGTATACTTATCTTTGCCTAATCCGTAATAAAATGTGGTTGTGTATTGTTGTTATTGTTATTTTAAGTTATTAGTGAAATGTGGTTGTGTATTGTTGTTATGGTTATTATGATGTTAATTTTAGGTTAATTTTAGGGTTAATGGTGAGTTCCAATATTGGTGGTTAATTCTAATGTTGGATGAATGAGAAACTTTGTGTTTATTAGTGAAATGTTATTACTAATATATGTTAGATATTTTTGGAGATAATTTAATTTCCTCAAAAGTGGTTTCCATCCTCAATTTTTTCTCATGAAATTTGAACCTAAAACCTAATAGATACTAAACCTCACATAAATCAATTAGTATAAAATTCTAAATATGCATAGCTTATGACCTTTATCCCAAGCTCAAAGTCCTTAGTTATAGGTTTTCATTCTTAATTATTTAATTTTTTTCTTTTCATTTCTCATTTTTCTAAACAAAATTGATGATAAGTTAATTAATTTGTTGTAACATTGTTGTTGTGATAAGAAGGCCGGAGGCAAGATTTTTATTACTAGTGTTATACATATTTTGAATAAGATGTGTTTTTATCCTCTACCTTTTCAATATTACAAAGGTTATATTTATTTTTGATACCACCATCCCCTTATAGGATTTGTTCAATGTTGAGCTTCATTATGAAACTTTGTAAGAGTTAGTTCTCATTTTAATAATATTTCTTTTCTTGGTTAAGCTAGCTATAGCATTGATTTGTAAACTATTGTGGATATTCCATTGGACATTTCGTCACAATAGATCTCATAAAATTATATTAGAATCTAAAATTCTACAATATTAATCTTTTATTTCTTTTTAAATTTCTAGATCTATAGAATATTTTTAATAATGCATCCATGCAAAGTAAAAATTATGCAGAAAATACAGGAAAATGAAATAAAAGCTCAATCACACATTTGACAGAAGATTTGACCAGTGAAAAACCCGGTTGGAAGGTCAGGCTATTCTTTTCTCTTTTTTTGAATAGAAAATCTTTGTGAGTGAAAGAAAGAAGTATGTCCTGTGTCCTATGGGCCTACTACATTACACTAATCCTCTTTGTGTGCTCTATCTTTTATCCTCCTAGACTATTTTTGCTCAGTTATGGAAGAAATGCACTTGAAAGAATGAAATCTCTTTTCCTCCTAGTGGCTCGGTTATATCACAACACGATAACCTACTAATTTTTGGGTTTGACTACCTCATCTCTTCAGCAAAGTTACAATACAGACTCTTCTATATTCTTATTCATCATAATCACCTCGCTAGAACCTTTTTCCATGAATTATGAGGGATGACATGGC